>CM054127.1:27293776-27574234 GCA_028751855.1 Ambrosia trifida
TATTGGTACTTTTAAACCGCTTTCGATCTACGGAGAATGTGCTTCTGTTTGGTGGTAAATTGATACAACAGTTTGCTTTAGGTTTATACATAAAGCTTGATACGCCGCATTTACAATTTTGTAACAACTTATTGTAAATTGCATCAATGATGTTGAGGTTCATCCAAACAAAGTTAGACAACGGATATTGTTAATCACATAGCGTATCAATTTTTGGTTAATTTCGATTAAAGTTTAGTTATTTTTAACCCCTAGATATTGTTAATCAAATAACATATCAATATTTTTAATTAAAAGAATTATTATACTATAATCAATTATAACCAATAAAATGCCTGTTTTTTATGATATAGCTTTTTTACAGTATTAACGTATGAAAAAAATATTGTCGTTTACAATTCGTAAGGGTAGCTTCCAGTTGGCTTAAAATAAGGGGGAAATGAATTGTTATTTTAAATAAACAAAAATTGACTTTTAACTTTTGAGTATCTTAAAATGAATATATCAAGTATATTATATATACTATAGATATAGATATATACGGATGAGCAATAATTGAACATTTAACGAAACCGAACCAAAAATAGCCGAAAGCAATCGAAAATGAATTAACCAAAACCCGAATTAACTTAAAATCAGTTATTGTTTTTGTAAACTTACTTCACCAAAATCAACAAAACCGAAACAGAACCATTCATATATTCATATATTTTTAACTTTTATATCTATGTTTCATGTACTTCCAGACAAAAAAATTTAGCCAAAATTTGGTCTTTATTATTAACCAAAATTAAATAAACCGGACTAAAAACTGATAACCTAACCATGTAAATCGAACTAAGTAACCGATTGTTTAATAAGATCGATTAACTGATGACTCTGGTTTTCTTTTTGGTTGAGACTAATAATCGAATTGAACCGAACCATACACAACCTTAGAAGTGTTTTTGTTCCCCGTTGCATCGCGCGCGCACCCTACTAGTACTATATTATAATACACTAGATTATACCCCGGGAGCGTCCCGGGTTGAGAAATTTAATATGATACATCAATTTTACATATGAAATAGACTGATGTATAACTCTAATATTAATATCTAACCTAAAACAAATTAACAATGTACAACTCCAATGCTAACACATAACCTAAAAGAATGTAGAACTTTAATGTAACTCTAATATTAACACCTATCCTAAAGACACAAATGTACAACTCTAACATACTAATATTGATACCTAACTTAAAACAACGTATAACTCTATTAACCTATTCGGCTCTGGTTGAAAAAAAAAATTCATATTTACTGATTTAAACATAATTAGTGACTTGTCTATACATGATTAATGATTTACCTGAACACTTTGTGTTTTTTTCCTGTATGAACAAAACCCCACAAAAAAATTTCTCCGTTTTTTATATAGCACTATGGTACTCGTTGGAAAAATAATAAAACGCTCGTTAATTTGGTGAAATTTTTTTCTTTAAAAAATCTCGTATATTAAATATATTAACGTTTAAAAATTATGGGAGGAAACATGAGTGTGAAAAATCCAATTTTGTTTTTAAATTATTTTTTCTTAAAATATCTCAATGCCACATGGGATGACACATGGCACACTCAAGGAAGAGAATGCCTTTTTGAGTGTCATGTCATTAAAACGGCTTTGGTTTATTATATGTATAGATTTGTTATTGATCTCTTAAATTTAAGTTTTACAGTATAATTGCTTAAAGTACAATACATAATGCATATGTTAACTAAATGTTGTTTTCCGCCGCAATGCGCGGACACCTGACTAGTACTATTGATAATCATAATAAAGTAATGTCTCATATATTTATCACATATAAATTATTTATTTATTTATTTGGTAAAATAAATAAAAATAAAAGAATATCAAAACAAATTATAAAAATTAAAAAGAACACAAAATCGACACATAGACGATCTTGTTATCAAATGTTCACGAATATAAACGAACGAGCGTGGCCTATACTCATGTTTGTTCGTTTAACTAGATGAACGAAATTTTTTATTTGTGTTCGTTCTTTTATTAAACGAACAAATACAAACGAACTTTTCGTCGAACGGTTATTAAATTATCAATCATTAAAGTTAAAATAATACAATTTACTCGTAATCACATGTTGTGATCACAAGATGTTATTCAATACATGGTGCTTGAAGATATGTGAGTATGGTGATAAATATGCTTCAACAATTTTGGAAACCAATCACAAGGTTAAGAATGATGTTGTACAGACTTAAAATACTTAACGAATCACACGCCTCTTGAGTATTTGGAGACTGGATAACACGGCTATGGTGTTGGGTGTAAACGTGGAGATTTGCCTTTTGAGTATTTGGGTATTCGGGTTGGCGTCAATATGAATAAATGTTGTAATTGGAAGAAAGTGATTGAGGTTTTTGAGGCGAGATTAGCTTTGTGGAAGGCGAAGCTTTTATCTATAGGAGGTCGTGCTGTCCTTATCAAGGCGGTGCTTGAAAGCCTTCCTATTTATTGTTTTTCATTGTATCAAGCGCCTTGGAAAATTATAGATACACTAGAGAAGATTATGAAGAGGTTCCTTTGGACGGGTACGGATGATCGTAATAAAGTTCATTGGGTGAATTGGAATAGAGTTACTACTCCAAAAAAACTTGGTGGTTTGGGGGTTAAAATATTAAAGGAGATAAATGAAGCTCTTCTTTTTAAATGGGTTTGGAGGTTTCGATCTAAGGCGGATTCTTTGTGGCGTAGGATGGTGGAGGTATGCCATAAATATAAAAACATGTGGGAAATTTTACCCGTTAATAAACGTGGAGCGGGTTGTTGGAAGACGATTGTCAAAGTGGGAGGCTCTATCAAAGCGAAGGATGTGTGTTTGCATACTCTCATTAGGGGGAAAGTAGGTAATGGCAAGGGGGTCCGTTTTTGGCTTGACGTTTGGTTGGGGGACTGCTTTTTAAAACACAGATGGTCGCTCTTGTTCCGTTTAGAGTCTGCTAAACATTGCTTGGTTGCGGATCGGGTTAAAGTGGTAAATGGCCGAGTGATGTTAAATGTTGATTGGGTGGCCCAGGTGATGTCTACGGAAGAGTTACAGCAGTGGACGCAACTCACTGTTGTTGTCCATGAAGTCAATATTTTAGAAGTGAAAGATGTTTGGTTTTGGGCAGGGGAGAATAACAATAGGTACTCGACACAGTCGGTCAGGAAGCTGCTTCAAGATGCGACTGAGTATGGTAATAACTTTGTTATGAATTGGGTCTCGTGGGTGCCTCTAAAATTTTCTATTATGGCGTGGCGATCGGAAATGAACAGGCTTCCAACTAAGACGGAATTGATGAAAAGAAATATAAACATTCCGAACGTGTTGTGCTCTTTGTGTAACTACAACGAGGAGACAACTTTACATGTTTTATCGGATTGTCTTATTGCTACCAATGTTTGGGAGATGGTGTGGTTTGGACCCGATCTACGCTTTCGATGTTCGTGATTTCTTGGAGATCTACAAAACGGTTAAGGGAGATAAGATGAGAAGGAAGATTGTTCATGGGGTGATCATGGTAACAATGTGGATCCTTTGGAAAGCTAGAAATGACACGGTGTTCAATGGGAAGAAGTCGTGCATTGGGGATATAGTGGCTAGTGTGAAGTCTTTTTCTTTTTTATGGGTTAAGAATAGATCAAAATGTAATGATATAGTGTGGAAAGATTGGTATCGGTCCCCAATGTATATGTTGTAATTTTTTTGGTGCTGACGGTCCTTGCTTTGAGAACCGATTGGGCGTTTTTTTTTTTAATGAAAGTATATTAAAATAAAAAACATTTTGAATTACTTTTTAGTAGTATTTTACAAAAATACCCAAACAAATAGTAAATGACAGAACTACCCCCGGTTCCTCTTCCTAACCTGAGTCGGTCAAACACACAACCCAAACCAAAAGTCAAACCGACTTCAATAACACATCTATCTAGAAGCCCACAAGCATTAGCGGCCCAAATTAAACACGCAACTGACGCACCCCCTTACGTAAGCCCATTAAGCCCACTTAACCACTATATAAACAACCATTTCTCCATAACCTAATTAGGGTTCATATCACAATCTTCACACAGCCGCTTCAATCGAAGACCAAATCAACAATGGGTAGAAGTATGTTTTCTCTCTGTTTTCTTCATGCTTATGGTTAACCTAATTGTAATTTGGATCTGTTACGTAT
This sequence comes from Ambrosia trifida, assembly GCA_028751855.1. NCBI lineage: Eukaryota > Viridiplantae > Streptophyta > Magnoliopsida > Asterales > Asteraceae > Ambrosia > Ambrosia trifida. Next base: position 27,298,006 of record CM054127.1, read on the forward strand.
TACTTACATGAATTCGAATCTGTTTCGTTCATTTTGTTCGTTTATTTATTGTGTATGTTATAGTTAGATTGTTCAGAATTAGGTTTTAGATTCTTTGTAGTTAACAGTTGATTCAATATGAGGTTTTTGATGTATTTCTTATTAGAATGATTATTTATTCGAATGGATGCTGTTTGCTTAATGTTTGTGTGATTCGATACTTATATTCATTTGATCCGATTCTGCTTAATTTTGTGTATGTGGATTGGATGATAATGAATATTCGATTAACGGTTTGTGACTTTTTTATATGGTTTATTTTGTATTTTATTTTTATTTTACTAATTTAGTGTTTGAAACTGGAATATGTAATGTTGAGAGTAACATGATTTGAATGGATGCTGATTGTTCAATGTTTTTTATTATTTAATTTAATACATAATTTTATGACCTTTTATGCTCAACTTTAGTGTATGTGGATTGGATGCAAAAGAATATGTGATTATGTTTGAGATGGTTTGTGACAATATTATTTAGTTTTTGTTGTATCTTTATTAGTCTATTGATTTGAATTTAGTGTTTGATTGATACTAGAATCTATAATAGTGACTAGTGAGAGTAAAACATGATTCATTTATTTGAATGGATGCAGTTTGCTAAATGATTCTTTGATCTGATACTAAAAAGTAGCTGGCCATTTATGATCAATTTTGTATGTAGATTGGAACATGAGTTTGTTAGTTAATGGAAGGTTTAGTTGTGATTCAACCAGCTAGCTAAAGTCAGAGGTGTTTGCTTACGTTTAACATTTTGTAATTTTCAGGACCGGCTAGGTGTTATCGTCAGATCAAGAACAAACCGTACCCGAAATCTCGCTACTGCCGTGGTGTTCCAGACCCTAAGATTAGGATCTATGATGTTGGCATGAAGAAGAAGGGAGTTGATGAGTTCCCCTTCTGTGTTCATTTGGTTAGTTGGGAGAAAGAAAATGTTTCAAGTGAAGCTCTTGAAGCTGCGCGTATTGCCTGCAACAAGTACATGACCAAGTTTGCAGGAAAGGATGCTTTCCATTTGAGGGTTAGGGTTCATCCTTTCCACGTGCTTCGTATCAACAAGATGTTGTCGTGTGCTGGAGCTGATAGGCTCCAAACTGGTATGAGGGGTGCTTTTGGGAAACCACAAGGTGTCTGTGCTCGTGTAAGCATTGGTCAGGTGCTTCTCTCTGTTCGTTGCAAGGATACCAACAGCCCGCATGCTCAAGAGGCCTTGCGTCGTGCTAAATTCAAGTTCCCTGGTCGTCAAAAGATTATCGTGTCTAGGAAGTGGTATAGTTTTTTCTTACTTTTTTGTTTTGCATATTAGGATGTTACATATTGTTATTTAGTGAAGTTGAAATTAATGTTTGTAATCTTTATTGCAGGGGATTCACCAAGTTTAGCCGTACTGACTATCTACAATGGAAATCTGAGAACCGTATTGTTTCTGATGGTGTTAACGCCAAGGTATCCATTTGTTTTAACGCTTTGCATTTCTTCGGTTCTCATATTAAACAAACTTGATCTTGATCGTATTAGTATAGTCTGAATTGTTATGTTGACATACCTTCTATTTGTATTGCAGCTTCTTGGGTGCCATGGGCCTCTTGCCAACCGTCAGCCTGGACGAGCTTTCTTGGATGCTGTTGCTTAATTGTGATACCTTATGTTTTTTAGTGTCAGTTTTGTTGATTTTCAAGATTTGTTACTTTTGAGACTACATTTATCGCATCTTATTTATGTTTTGGCTACAACAATGAAAGAACAAATTCATGATTTTGGTTTGATTCATTGTCTGTTGATTTTTACTGCTTTTTTATTCGTTTACAATCGTGGTTTATGCTAACATTACGACTTGAACGCAATGAGGTTGGGTTGTTGCCTGTTAGCGGTAACCTATTGGCAGATATCACTCCAAACTTTTACTTTGGCCAATAGCACTCTCAAGTTTTAACTTATTTTCTTCCATCACTTCCAAACTAATGGCTGTTGGCGGTAACCTATTGGCAGATATCAATCCAAACTTTCACTTTGGCCAATAGCACTTTCAAATTATTTTTTTCCATCACTTCCAAACTAACGGAGGTTTAACCTGGTTAGTCTTTGTGGTCAAAATGTAAAAACCAAAACTTTTGTGTGGCCAAAATGTAAAAAACAAAACTTAAAGAGCATTTTTAAAACATTTTATTATTATTTTTTAAATTCTATAAATCCCAACCCCCTTACGCTGTGTTCCCGAGTTTACTAAATAAAAGAAAAGAAGAGAAAGGGATATTAGGAGAGAAAAGAAAGGAAAATATATAATTTTATTTCATGTTCCCGAGTTGAAGGGAAAAGAAAAGAAACTAAAGATTTTATGTGTTCCTGGGTTGAAAGGAAGAGAAAAGAAACGTATATTTTACAATTATATCCTTGTAAGATTTTATTATAGGTTAAATGAGAGGGTAAATTGGTAAATGATTTACTTTAAATTTTTCTTACTTTCCCTTCCTCCCGCTTCCTTCCAATTTGGAAGGATTGTTATTTGGAGGAATTTTCCTTCCTCTTCCCTCCACTTCTTTCCTTTAATGAAACTCTGGAACACAAAATTGTCTCCTTTCTTTCCGCTTCCTTTCCTTTCCTTCTACTTTTAAACTCTGGAACATGGTGTTAATCCTAAGATCTGAAAGAGTAGGCAATCCTGCTTCTTCCATCAGTTTTGCATCATGAGCAAGGCTTTGTGCTCGGGAACAGGCCAGCTCCTCATCAGTATACTCTGTTCTATACCGAGGCCCTAGGTTACGGGTTTGGGGATCCTTCGCAACTGTTTTTGGTGCATCTGGAGCAAGATTAGTAGTACCAAGGTGGTTTCCCTTAATCGGGCTACTCATATTAGGGCAGAAAGTATGATGTTGGTTCAGATTTGAGGTAGGCGGCTGGGATGTAACTAGGGTTTTCAAGGTTGGGGACGATAATGAGCACTCATTTGCCTCTGCATACTGATTTTGGAGGGAAATGGAGTATCGATTAGGAGGAATGGGGGGATTTGGCTGAGAAAATTGTGGGATTTCTCCCACAAAGGAAGATTTTTCGGACATGAAGGAGAGGGGACCGTGGAGAGAGTTTTTAGAGAGAGAGAATTAGAGAGAGTTTTTAGAGAGATTAGGGTGGGTTGATAGTGGTGTTTGGTGGCGGGCGGTGGTGGGTTGGTGGCATATGGTGGTGGTGACGATGGTACCTGAAGAGGGGGGGGGGGGGGGGGGGGATTTATAGAATTTAAAATAATAATAATAATAAAATGTTTCAAAAATGCCCCTTAAGTTTTGGTTTTTACATTTGGGCCACAAAGACTAACCAAGTTAGGCATCTGTTAGTTTGGGGGTGATGGAAGAAAATAAGTTGCAAGTTAGGAGTGCTAATGGTCAAAGTAATAGTTGGGAGTATTATCCGTCAATAGGCGATAGTTGGGAGTATTAAAATCCATTTTCCCTTTAATTTATTCTTATTGATCCAATCAATAACCAGACGATTACTAAGCTCTGCTATCTTATTTTAACCCATTCAAATAACCAAACCATTTAGTTACATGGTTACAGTTTGATTGCTACCTGTCAACGTACTAGTCGTCAACAAAATAGCCACATCCTTAAGTAATATGATTTTGAAGTGTCTGGGGGTTGAGAATAATATTTTTGACACAAGCAAATAGGTTGGTTTGTGTTGGACAATTCAACTTGTCAATCTGAAGCTAGGTGTTACTATTCGTCGTGCACTGAGGTGTCTGGTGTTCTTTTGATCTCCTTACATCTTTGAAACCAGTTGTTCTTCTAGTTGGTTCTCTTTAATTTGTGCAAATTGTTTGCTTATATTTTTAGCTTCTTTTAAGAGATTTCATAGGTGGTTCATTCATTAGAACTCTTTAATAACTTCGGTAAATAAGTTGTAGCATGTCCAATGTTTATAAGATGATCTATAGCGACTTAATTTGGATTGCATGGGTTTAGTAGGTTACAAACAATTTCGGCGGTTATTTAAGTTCATGCAAAAGGTTTAGACATGTGTTGTTTAGTTAATATGTTAGATGAGGGGGTGGGATATAGATGCCATCCTCTCATCTCTACGTTGGTTTGCCCGACTTCTCTCCTCCATTTTTCCTACGAACATGCCCCTCTCTCTCTCTCTCTCTCTCTCCACCCAGTGCCGTCTCCGAGCATCCTAAAAAAATTTCGGGCCCGGGGCGATTAGAAAAATTGGCCTCTACCATGGCATGAAGACATGCAAGAAAACTAAAAATATATGCTTGGTAAGGGAATTGAACCTAGGTGCTACAAATTGAGAGCATGTGGAGTAACCACCAGGCTAAACTTTGCTTTTGTTTACAATTTTACTTATAAATATTATATAATATATATACATATATATATAAGACCTTCGGGCCCTCGGGATTTTCGGGCCTGGGGCCGTCGCCCGCGTCGCCCCTACTAAGAGCCGGCCCTGTCTCCACCGAATCATGGCTACCCATGGTCACATATTTCGCCTATTCTGCCTCTTCTCTCTCCTTGCGATGTCTCTGAAACTCTCGTCCCTCCTCCCCCTCTCTTCCAGATTGGCCATGGATGCTGACACATCACAGCGTTGGGCATACTCTAGTAGCATAAGAGAATGGTAATGTTACTTTTCAAGTGCATATATATGTTTTAATTATATTTTCAGTATTAGTTGTGTTGCATATTTATCAGTGGGATGTTACCCTGTGGAGAGAATGGGACCATTTATAGCTTTTCCTAAGCCTCTATTGGCGATGCAAAACGTAGCGAAGCATGTTAGAATGTATAATATAAGGTCGGAGTCTCGAAGATCATCATGTGACGCTGTCCCCCTTACAAATGTAAGGTTGTGGGTTCAAATCCTTGCAAATTCAAGGTGAGATAAAATAAAGGTGTAATAAAAATTTGTCATTAAAAAAAAAAATTGAGGTTGGGGATTAATACACCATCTAGTTTAGGAATCATACACCCCTACCTAATTATTTATTAATCATGTTATAATCATTACACCATAACCCTTTTTAAAATAATTTTGTTTTAAACTTTTGTTATGTTACGTAATCTATCTGATGCTTTTGTTATTTTTTTATTTATAAAAGAAGCATTAAAAATAATTTGATGCTTTTTTAAAATAATTTTGATTTTTTAACTTTTTTATTTTTAATTTTTTTTGGATGAAAAAAAAAAACGAAATGGATTGAAGCTTTTTTATTTATTAAATTTTTTTTATAAACATTACCAACTACTAGCCACGTTCATTAACTATTTTCACCCACTTTTAACTCTCAACCACTTACAAATACACATGTAAGCATATAAAATACTAAAAAATACATTAAAAAACTAGTAATAAAAATAACAACAAATACATACTAAGTTTTAATCTATATTTACATATTCAGGAGGTTTTGCTACCCAATCTCTATACACATTTTGACGTGATTCGAAAATATATTCCCAACCGTCTGCACTGAGTCGACCCAATGAAATCAAAACCCTGTGAGCTTTCAGGGTTGGGAAAAAAACTATGTTTGTTAGAATCTTCATTCAACCCCATGAAATCATAGGTCTGTGTACTTTCAGAGTTGGAGAAAAAAGTATATCATGTAGAATATTGGTTCAACCCCATGAATATTAGTCTTCCACGAGTGTTTGTTTGCACTACTGGCTCATTATATTTAGTGCTACTAGCATCCCAAATACCTCGTATTTTCCATTCTCGTTTTACGTGTCGCTTTGCTACAAGTTGAAATGGAAGTGCATTAATTTTTTTTATAAAGAATGTGATTGAGAGTTAGCAGTGGGTGAAAAATAGTTAATGAATGTGATTAGTAGTTGATAAATGTTTATAAAAAAATTAATATATAAAAAAAAGCTTCAAAAAGTAATCAACAAAATAATATATTTAAAATAAACATACTCTAATTTTATTATATTTTTATATTATCACCCTTGACTTATTGGTCTAGTGGTATGATATCCTCGTTACAAATATGAGGTTGTAGGTTCAAGTACACAATAAAAATGAAATTAAGGGTGTTAAAAAAGTTTACGTTAAAAAAAATAAAAATAATTTTATACTATCTTTCAATAAGATGACTAAAGTAAGTTTGTGCACCATAATTAATGTTCACGATATGTTAAAAATTATTTGCCGTTACTTTTATTTAAACTATTTTTCGAAAGATTTTATAGTATATAAAATATAAAAATTATTTGCCGTCACTTTTTTTAAACTATTTTTCGAAAGATTTTATAGTATTTAATTTTATACGTACAATATTCGTTTATTAAAAAAGCGTATGGAAACAAGTGTCTTGGTCGAGCAGTACATAAATAATTTTGGTTTGGGATCATCTACTATTTTTCAAATAGATTTTATAGTATTTTTCAAAACATATTATATTATTTTATTGGGCCATGTGATCAGTCAAAAAAGTAGGATTATTAATTTTTGTGTCGGTCAACACTTTGTATGGGTGTATGAATCCTAAACATGATATCAGCATGATGTTAGGGATGTATCAATCCTATAACCCTTCTAATTTTCTACGTATTTAACAGTAAATGACTAAATTTGAATTATAGATGTTTAAAGTTAAAACTTGAATATTTGCGGCCCATGTCCAAACATTTCAAGGATTCTCAGGGACGGCCCTGGTGGTCACGCTAGAGAGGCTACTTTAGCTTATTAGTCGACCCCTATCACCCATGATAAAGCGTTTTTAGGACACTGAGGATATGTTTTTGGGCATGGCATTTTCATGACTAGTAGATAAGATTGCATTCTGATCTATTCTAAAAAAATTACTCAATTTCTTAATAATAGTATATACACTTTAAAAGTAATCACATAACCAGTGGCGAATCTTGGTTTTCGAATCTGCGGGGGCCAGACTCAATGTTTTTCGATTGGTAGTGGCCGAAAGATCAAATCAGTGGGAGCCAGACTCAACTCGGACTCAATTTACCTACGAAAATCGTAAAATTCTACCACTACGCGAAAAATCAACAGGGCCAGGGCCCCCTCGGGCCCTAAAGAAGCTTCGTCCCTGCACATAAGCATGTTCTTATTCAAATGTACTTTGACCACTCGCTTTGGTTTACCGGTTAAGCCCGATTATGGCCTGTTAAAACGGACAGTTTAAATACAATCGATCGGATTGGTTATGCGGTCGCTTCTTGGCACCAACCGATACGGTTTAGAAAACATCGGTCCTCTCTTTATACGTTAGAATGTTTTTCGACACAGTTCAAACTTAACTTGTTTTATCAAAACATAATTTGACACATCTATTTACTGAAATGAGTCAAGATCGAGCGCCTCTCAGGCTCGTTTATTAGTTCCAAACCGGATCCAAGATCTCAAACCACAGTTTGTTTCGAAGCTCAAAAACCGTTCGTATAATAACACAAACTTATGTAATGTCAGTAACAAATTAATCCAATAACTGTTTCTACTTCCTAAACGAAATAGACCAATACGCGACTACAGTTCAAAAACTGCTACATCAACCAAAAAAAATAAACAAAACTATAATAAGATCTTTCTCTTCCCTTGTTTGATCATCATCAAAATGACAGTCGCCTCAGCAGACTGTATAAATCCACCCATTCATGCCCACGAACGATGGGCATGCATCCAGGGGTTGCGCATTATGAATAGAAGAACACACAGGGTTGTCACCAAGCAGTCTTGGCACGTTTCATGCCACTCGACCCAAAAGGTGACACGCTGCCTCTTGGCTGAGGGCTGTCTTCTTTCAAGTTGGAGTTCAGCATAGCAAGTTCTCGCAATTGTTGCCTCTTGTACAAATCCTGAGACTCGTCCTGAACGGAAATATATAATCAGGAGCTTTTAGAGGTGGCGACCTAAGCAGTTAATGCGGTCGGAAATCGAATATCGGTCAAGGGCCGATATTTGAGATATAGGTTATTGCGGTGGGATATCAGTGAGATATCGGTATTTTAATATCATGCAAAATTTAATATATATATACATACACACATATATCCTAAAACATAATTATATATAATACTAAATTACTAACAGTAATATCAAAAATCAAGACTCCAATTAGATTGTTCGGTTTAGGGTTCTAGAAGTGTTTTTGGGCAGTTGGGCTCTTAATGTTTATGGGTTTATTCTAAAAAATGATTTTTATGGGCTTTTAGTTAAATTGGCCTTAAAAAACCAAAATCTGGAAATACGACGCTATGACCGATATTTGAGAATCAAAATATCAGCGGGGATATCGGTAAATATCACCAATAATATCGGTACCGATATTTGCCACCGATAACCGATATCCCACCAATATCCCACCGATAATGACTGCTTAGGTGGCGACAAAAGTGTGTCGGACTGGCAAGGTCAATTGACACAAAACGTATTTATGTCTAATCAAAAAAATATTTTTTAAAAGTGCTAGTGCATCAAACATCATAATATTTCAGTAATAATATAAACTTTTGATGACAGATAAAACGTGGCCCTAGTCGTCCCTTTATAAGTTAACTAAATAGGTTGAATCACCATTAAGTATAGCTTGTATGCGTAGATGCTGCATGCGCTACAAGTACAACCATGCAGGAGAAGAATGTTAACATACCACAGGTTTGAGCAGCTCTTCGATAATTTCTTGCGCTTGTCTCAAACGCATGTCGACAACGGCTGCAGGTAACTCGGCCTCGATCAAAATGTGAAGTGGTTCATTAAGGTGCTCATAGCCCGGTCTACCCCTCAAACTCTCCTCCTTTTTACAAACAAGAAGAAAGTAATGTATTTAACAACTTGAAACATTATGTAATATTTGCATTACCTAAAAAATATAAGGAATTCAAAAAAATCTGATCTTTCCGTATGAACAAAAATAAAGATACGATTTTTAACACAAATTTCTTGAAAGAGCAGATTTTCCATGCTTGAAATTCTACAGTCGCCAGTTATATACTTAGAAATGGGTCGATTCGCGTTATGTTTCATCTCTAACAATCAGATTTAATTATGTAAAATTCGAAATAATAATAATAAACGAAACGAGTCAAGTGAGCCATATAGATCAAAAGTTGCCCAAAGCGTATCTCATTACAGTAATAATGTTGTTTTGTAACATATTTAACACATAATTTTTTATAAAAAGCAAATTAACAATGTGTTACCCAACCCGGCCTTTTGCCACTAGCAAAAATCGATGTGATTTGCAATACATGGTTAGAAAATTACATGAAATCTGTAGGTAGAATTAAAGATAGGACAGTTTTGATGTTAAATATATTTTTACCTTTTCAGGGTCTTTAATGGATCCCTGACCTCTAATGAAGACACGACATCCGGTTGACGCTTCCACTCGCTTCAACGAATTGCCTCTAGGACCTAGAAGCCTCCCAACAAAGTTGAACTGATGATGTTTAACAAAAAAAAAAAAAACCTCAATAAGTTCTTCTGTCTGATACAAGATTATGGAAATAAAACACAAATAACTTTCAATTAATTTTATCTAAAGTAAAGATGTATAGCATACATTTGGGAAGCTGTTTACGGGTATATCCAAACGCAAGATCCTCTTTGTAATGAATGAACTCGGGCTTGCTGGTGCTGCATTCCATTGATCCATTGGCAATCCTTGTGGCATACCTAATCTCTATAAACACAAAGCGTATGATTAGTAACGTTAATTGCGTAGAACACCAACCTACTTTCACCTTTTTCTTGTTTATTAAAGGTTAAACGACTAAATTTTAAATACTCAAGCATACTAAAATGTTTATTCTTTTGGTGAATATTTAGTGCATGATTATGAATATTACATTGTTAACAATATCAACCTTAGGTTTCATATAACGCTATTTAGGAGGTTGTATGCATTAGCTTTACGCTTCTCTCGACTTGTTAGCCTATGCAACGCGTTCATTTTGTAGCTAATATTCTTATTAAAGGCCAAATCGACCCATTCATATGTAAATCAGCCAAAATTGTCACTTATAGTTATCTACGAAGAATGCAATATTATAAAAGAGAAGATATCGACATATCGTATACATTAATACGCCTTAAAAATTATAACATAAAAACTTTATATCCACCTCGTGATGGAGAGGGCTCCAGCTCGCATTTCCATTCCAACGCATTAAACCATTAGCATCAACATCAGAAATAACGTCTAAAGGATGCAACGGACTCGGGCTACCACGTTGCAGTCTATCAAAGTCATTAAAACCTTGATTGGGCATTGCTTTTGAAGCCCTGAATATCTCTGCGAACGAAGTAGATTAATAACAAACAATATAACATTACTAATCAACATAATCACGAAACTACATTTCGAGGAAACAACCGAGCAATTTATAGCATGTTTATAAGTGCACATTGTAACCTACAATTACAAAGCTATAAAAACTCCAAGCCATAAACACTACATTATGAAAAGTTTTATTTTTAAGAAAAATGTGTTTTCCAAGATCCAAAACCATGAAGGTAATGAACTTTGACTTGTCAAATGAAATCACAACAAACAATCCATTAAAAGCAACAAATCAATACACATTAACATATTTTTTGATAAACACATCAATAAAAATTAATAAAAAGATCTTGAAATCAGCATCTAAATAAAAAAAATGTATTACACAAAAGATCAAATTCAGAAATGCCAATAACAAATTGATTGTAAATTTATACATAAACATGCCAAAAAAAATTAATTAATTAATTAAAACTAGAAAACTAGATCCAAAAAGTGTAACAAGATTAAACCTTGATTCAACAACTTAGTACAAAATGGAAGAATTCTCATGAAAGGTGCAAGCTTTAGTTTTTCTTCAAGCAGCTCTGCCAGATATGAACTGCAAACATAAAACAACAACAAAAACATATAAAACTAATCACAAACTGCTAAAAATCAAAACTTGTGAAGTGGGTCATCATCAAGATTCAAAAACAAGCAGAGATTAATGTTTCTTGAAATGAAAAAAGATGATTAAACCTGTCTACTACATCTGGGTTGGCCCATATATGTGGAGAAGAAGGGGCTCTAGCAGGTGAATAAGTCAAGTTTTTATTATATAGAGTTGACATGATTGGTATGTGCTTTGTTTGCCCAAATGGTTTGAGGGAGGGATAACAAACAAAGGCTTTGTGTGGAGTGAGTAGTGATGAGACAAAGAGGTAGGGGAAGAGAAAGAAAAGGAGTTGGAAAAATTGGGTGGCTTTTGTTTATAAAGGGGCGTTTCATGTGTTTAAACTTTGGGTAAGTTTGATGGTTTTAGTCCTTCAAATTGTTTAAATGACGCGATGGGTTTAATGTTTTAATGTTTGAAGATCGTATATTCGTATATACTTATAAATGCGTTTAAATGTGTGGATTCTTGGTTGATTGTTTATATTCTTAGACAATCCCTTAGTGATTAACTAATGGTGTATATTATAAATGTTTGTGCTTCTTGTATCACATTTGTTGGAAGTGGGCTCATTCCCTTGATGAGTCCATGGTAGGAGGAAACCAGTTAGACGTAATGGTTAGTTCTCTAAGATTTGAGGATGTCGCATGGTCCATGAAAAGACGGCTTCATGACAGTGTACTTGGATAGGTAACCAATAAAGATGGATTGAATCACTAAGTACACTTTGAACCTTAAGGACGACTTTGACAACATGATATGCATCAAAACATTGTTGATGATGGTCAAGAGATCTTTATAAAGGGGCGTTGAGGGATTAAGTGTACTTTGTAGGTAAATGTTACAATAGTCGCGCTTGGTATAGTTGATGAAACCTCATTTAAGTTGACGAGTACCTAAGGGTGTGCTAGTAACACCTAAAGCAAAACTCAAATTGGTTGTGTACAAGGTAGATTATTTACGAGAGTAATATCAAAACGAGTGTCTTACTGGAAAGTCTCCTCTTGAATAGTAATCAAAAACAAATTTGTGAGTTTTCGGTGGGCAAAACAAATAATATATTGATTGGTAATGAGGGGCTTATTGTTTACATTAAAATAACTAATTTAGTCTAATTTAAACACTTATAAATACACACCTACATAAGTATAGACAATAAATCAAAATATGACATTAAGATGATTGACTTACTAGTTACTAGTACAAGTGAGGTAGGTCATTCCCAATTAACTAAATTCATGTGTTCTTATGTATTATTTATTTTTGTATGATTTCGCACCGGTGTATCGATGTTCCTCTATGGGGTTTGATTTGTTGATTCAAAGTGCAACAATACGTGTCACATGATTGCAACATTCCTTTAGTTGTCACAATGTCTCTTAACAACATCGCTATCGATGGTCATGTTGCCTATATGAAAGGATACCACATCATGTCAAGCCGCCCAACATACTTGTGATGGTTAATTTTGTTTGTGTCTAATGTCATATATGATTCCTAAATTTAATACAATTTCAATCACTGTTTAGAAAAAGTATTGTCAATGATACAACTTGATTTTGTGGTGTTTAATTAACTACATATCATCATTGTTGATATCCTAAATGTATTATAACTTCTCAATTTAGTTATTTTGTTTCTTCATTTACAAAAGCGTTCATGTGATATTTGGGTAAAGATAATGTAGTTAGTACTTTCAATATACGAAACAAGTTATGGTATATTGTTAATGAGTCAAGCCATTTTGTATGTATGGGCTTTAGGGTTACAAGAATTTAAGTGTATCTTTTAGGGCTCTATCTTTCATAATACGGTCATTACCACACAACATAGAATGGTTGTGATTGTCTCTACATCTCTACACCTTTGTATATATTATGTTAAGAGTGGTTTCTTTTATGGCAATGTCTTCATTGTTTTGCGTCTTGATTCGAATGTCTTACATCCTCTTGATTTAATTGCAGGTTCGCATTAGATAAAAAGGCATCATTAGGTATGATTATAAATGAGCATGGCTATTTCAGACAAATGAACTTAAGGTTTATAGAATTTCATTTACGGTAAAAACAAAATGCAAAATAAGAGCTAAAATGGTATTATGCCAATGAATATCCCATATGTGTTGAATCTGGGCCCCTTTCCATCCCTGGTGTCATGTTACAAAAATACACAAACATCTTTATTTAAAGTCAAGATCGCACAGATATTAACGCATTAGGCATACAATTGCCTTTAACTGAAATATCAAATATAAGAGACTAACATATTTAAAATAATCAATTTGACTTAATTTTGTCTATCAAACACTTTTACAAGTACTTAAATAATGAGAAAAAAATGAACCAATAAAAGAAATGAAAGCCTATGATAAAAGATGTAAACATTTGACCTATGCATATTTAACCTTTCACTATATTGGTCTAAGAATATAACAATGATAATAAAGGAAGGACTGAATGAATATATATTTAACAAAATTCTAGTCGGGACTCGGGTTAGTATAATACGAAAGTTGAAGTACTGTGATGTAAAGTGGGTAAAGTTTGAGGGACCAATTCTGTTATATATGTCAAAAAGAAGTATAAAATATGCTTGGGAAAAATGTGTTGGTTTGAGTGTGGAAAGTTATTATTATTATTTTTTATTATTTTATTACAGTTGCTGACAGATGAGCGTACGTGTGTGAATCCTCCAACTCCACTTTGTTTTTCTTACTCTTCGTCTTTTAACCTTTTACTTGTATTTTCCTCATCAAGTGGACTTGTACATGGATGGGTACTTAAATACCTTATCTTACAAATGCTTTTAATTCTTTGGGTATACTTGTGGAAATGTTTTAAAAGTTTAATCAAATACTGAGAATACAATAACGAATACCAGGGGTGGACCTGTGCCTAATTGGGAGGTATCAGCCGCTATCACTCAACTTTTCGAGCATTTTATTCTCTTTAATATTATTACACCGTATAAACGAGTATTTTATTCTCTTTAATTTTAGTATATAATTGTTATAGTTTTTTTTTAATTTAAAAAATAATATGTTAGGGTTAAGCAATAACGGAAATAAAAACGAACCGAAATCAACCAAAAATCAGTTATCGAATATATTTATACCCCCGTTTAACCAAAATTAACAAAACCAAATCATTTATTTTTCATATATATCTATCTTTTATATCTCCATTTCATGTATTTATATATATCCATTTCATGTATTTTTATGAAAAATGATATAACCCTAGTCTGGTTCTAGATATTAATAGATTCGAACAGAGAATCGACAATTTAACCGACAAACCAAACTAATTAACCGAAAACTGACCACTTAATTAAATAGATTAACGGGTAACTATGGTTTTGGTTAAGGCTATAACTGAACTGAACGGAACTAAACAGTGTATATCCCTGGTAGTGTCTATGTTTCCCGCCGCATAGATTTAAAAAACAAAAAGAAGAAGCTCAGATCTAATTTTATTTTTTATTTTTTTGTGTGCTTAAAACACTTGAAAACATGTATATTACATGATTAAGAGTTTAGGAGGAATTTTAAAATTCTTAGATTGCATAGTGTGGGGGTGTGAAACCCATCCATGGCACCCACACCATCCCGGGTCCAGCGTGGGGACCGGTGCAGGGCAACCCCCATGGGATTTTCCACTGGCATGGAGCAATTGAGTTCGGTGATGTGGCGGCTCCCGGTTGTATGATGGAAAAAGAACCATTAGTCCCCACAATGAGTCATTTTTTTTTAAAAAAATAATAATTTACCAATATATAAAACTCACCCTATCATTTTTACAAACACCACAAGCCCACCATCCACGCCACCAACACCACTTCACCAATTTTGTCCCTTCTTGTTTCATGCCCCAATGTTGAGATGGATACCATATGTTGTTCCATGCCCCCTTAAGGGCATGACCACACCGTGTAGTATTAAAAATAATATAACTTCCTATTCCCCCATGATCACACTAATTTCTTGCTAACCGTATCTCACAAATTATTGTGACTTATATATTCATGTGTTTACACATTTAACTTCTCATTTCCTCACGATCACCCTAATGTTTTGCTTAGCGTACGTATCACACAAATTATTGTTATGTATATGTTCATGTTCTTGCACTTTCTCTAGCACATATGATTCAACTGTTTTGATTGTGGTAAAAAAACGTATGTATTATTTATTGAATGCAAAATTTTGTTTTAGAATTGTTCACCACTTAGCCGATTTTGTGTTTTGATGTCAAAATTTTGTCTCATTTGTATTTGTAGACAATTGTTTTTGTAACAAATTGTTGAAGGAGAAGACACACGTTGTAACATAGTTTTTAACTTGTTTTTTTTAATGAAAAACAATATAATATAGACATATAGTTCACAACTCTGTGTTTCTTGGATATATATATATATATATATATGTGTGTGTGAGAAAATATTTTGAAAATGTATAATGTGATAATTAAAATCTATATGCATTATGTATAATTTGATCAGTTAATTCGGTTATGCCTACTCGTAGAACTTTGGGGCCATTTGTGGCTTGCCCCCATTTTTTTTCGCAGTGTATAATTTACCTAAAAATTTTGAATATTTTATATGTATTGAGTATGCCTCTGATTCAATCGAAAATGCAGTTTAAGCTTCGCTGATGATTCAAATACCCAAAATTGTGATAATTTTGTGCTTGTATAACTTAATAACATATTCAAAGAGATCATAATTCATAATGGCATCACTAGTTTGTATGTGGCTTGTTTGAGCTCGAATGATTCTTTCTTATATTTAAAGTAAGACAAGAGTTTAATCCTTCACACCTTAGTTTCCAAGAATAACGAATTAGACTCGATAGCTTAGCAAAATAAGAAAGGGGAAATATAATTAAATAATTTTAACTTTGGGGAATTGGAAGACAATAATTCCAACTTACAAGTTGTAAGGCAGTAGTCCCAACTTGTCTTGTATTTTATTTCATTAGACCAAAACTAACTGGGATTAGTTTTTAATAGACCCAGTTAATTTTCTGACTAAAAATGTAACTTTTTAAAAGATCAAGGACCATTTCTGTCATTAGTCAAACTTTTTAAACAAACCCATCTCCTTCTCCGGTGACCGATACTCTCATCCGGCAACTACCCCCTTCTCCGACGACCACCCCTCCTATTATTTCAATCATTGGTGTATTGAAAACACAATAGACGTTTACTCGTTGGGAGCATGGAGATGGAAATGGACCGGTTGCAGTGGACCACTCTTTAGTGGAAATTAACTTGTGTAGCAAAACGCGGTTGCAACCGGACTGGACCGCTCTTGGTGTAGTCAATAGTCATTGTAGTTACTTCCCTATCTCCAACATGTATGTGGTATCATTATGTTATGTTAACACATTGTCACTTCACCAATATTTGCTTACAGCCAAAAAAAACTAAAACCTTAGATAAAATGATATTAAATGTGCTGGGTTTTTTTTATTCCCAATTCTATATTTTGTTTAAAACGTTGATCGTTGTGTGATAACAATTTTTTTTTTAAATATAAATATAACCAATTTGTTTCAAAACAATATGTTTATATAAGTTACTTATGATTAAAGATTGATATTGAAAATTTATACACTAACTTTTTTAACAACGAATACACACACTCTTGTGACTTGTCTATGTTATGGTACTCACTCGAAGCTGCCCCACTTTGGTAAGACTAGGTCAAAGAACACGTCGACATTTTTATAGTTGTTCATTGCTTTCTATAGCATTGAAAAGTTTAAATGCCCAAATCATAGGCATTTTGTTTTGAACAAGAGGGGTCAGAAAAACCAACTACCAATATATTAATTAGGGGGAGGTAGGTATCCTCCATGTTGTTCTTTGAATGTAGAAAGAGATTATGTTGGGTAGGTATGGCTCTCTTTTATAAATGAAATGGGTTCATCGAATCAAATTGAATAACGAATTTTCGAATTATTCGAATCGAATTTTTCGAATAATTTATTTTTTACTGAATTCGTATTCGATTCGAATTCGATTAAAAGATGACCAGTTCGATTCAAATTCGAATAACTTCATTTAAGGTTAAAACTTAAGTTATGGGCTTTAGTTAGGCTTAGGCATGGGCTTGGTAATGAGCTCATTTATGACTTAGGTCAAATTCATATATTAGCCCATAAAGTTATATGTGTGTATTGTGGTAATTGTTTTTCGCATTTGAGCATGTTTTGTTCATGAAAAGGTTTTGGATACAAACATAATATGCTCACTAACAAACATTTAAGAGCACAAGCATTAGTCACGTTGTGAGTTGGTTATGGATACTTAATGTCATTAGTTTCTTACATGTACTGATCGATGCACACAATTGAAAGAAAATCCCAATTATAAAAGATTGTTCTTCATTCTTAACCGTAGTAAACACAGCCACACGCATGAATACATTGTATAATAACCATGAATAGGGTGTGAAATGCATACTTTAGCCATAAACCATACCACAAGCAAAGCAAAGCAAAGTTCAAATCAAAAGATCTTTTGCATACTAATAATAACTATCATTTTTAACCTCAATCCTTTGATAGTCTTACGACCAATCTTTGGCCGGTTTTCAGGAAATTCTTAGTTCTTCACAGTTGACTTCAAAAGTTCATGTGTTTGACTTGATTCTTAACCTTGGGGTTCATGGCCATTTAGTGGAGCCGATTATAGCTGATGATGCTTCCAACATTGAGGAAGAATATACAACTCATAGAAAACCAATATTATATTTGGATATTGTTTATGTAAAGAAACACTTTTAACTAAAATATTAAAATGGTAGAGAACCTTGCTAATAGTAAGATTGACCTATTCCTCATTATAGAAGGCGCTCACTAACTCATGAAAACAAGTGAAACAAGTAAACTTATATATGATTTTTTATCGCTTCAAGGTTTGAATTATGTTTTGAATTCGTATTGGCAACTCTACCACAGTAAGTGTGAACCCGGTTGTATTTTAAGTCCGCTTGTTTGTACATAAGTTTACTTGAGTACCACCAATGAATAGATTGCAGGTGGTGTTAAAGTTGTGTGGCTCATTCTTTCCCTTTGTGCTTAAGCAACCATACATGAACCAATTCATGAATTCTGAGTACAAAAAAAAAAAAAAAAAAAAAATGCTTCATTTTCTATAGTGACGAAGAGGGGAGAAAATTAAATTGATTTGTACATGTATATTTGATATTAACGTTATTAGTTGGGTAACTATAATAACATGCAAGTTTTCAGAGGAATATATTTACTCCACCAGCAAATGAAGTGATGTTTAATATATAATCAAATTACTATAAACCCAAGCAACAAGATATGCAATGATCTATAGACAATTGAATGAAAATTTCTTATAAGTTGGCCGTCAATTGTTAAAAAAATAAAATAAATAGATAGATACAGGAATATACTTCCACCTTGATACGCATTGTTTCTATTTGCTTGCTTTCTTTCAATGTACACTTGTTGTCCACCAATCTCAACAGTAGATGCCTACACGGTTGATGGCATTTTGTCAGGCAATATATCAACGAACCTTATGTCTTCAAACTCAACAAATGCATAGTACACATCAAGATCAAGTTGGATGACTTGTTTGTCATGATGATGACGCGCAAGTGCTTGTTCAAGCATACCTGAAAAGCTTTCGATGTTTCCTATCTTTCCATTTTTCTTTCATTATTAGAGAGAAAATGATATAAAAAGAAAAAAAAAATAACCTCTTCAGCATCGATAATAGCCTTGATATGCTGCTTCAGAACAATAAACCAACAGAAACGATAATTAGTAGACAAACTGCCAAATGAACCAATCAGGGCTTTTAAACGATAAGTTAACTATAAATGCATGAAGATGATAAAATTTTGATAATGAACTTAATATTTATTTACAAGATAAGCCTTATATTTGAAAAGGCATATCTTTAATCTATTCAGTGAAAAATTTAGTGCATCTATTTTGTTGGGTACTTAGAAACTAATAAACAAAACAAAAGAAAAAAAACCACACCGACTTTTTAACATTTATGAAAACATACTTCAATAAAATGTCTAAGATACCATGCATCAAGACATGTCTAGACAAACATCATGATTTTCAATAAATCAAAATTAGTACTTCATAACTTCAAACAAGAGATAAATCTATCCATAACTTCCAGACTAATCTTATTTCCCTATATTTACATAAAAACAAAATAGAACCACAAACTTCTCATAACAGTATAGTCAAAACATCAGTTTCACAATAAATATTAAATATTTAAATTACTATATGATTAAAAACAATTTTTTCATAGCATATAATCACCAATATTACACGCCCACAAAAGTACTAATTATAAAGATTAACAATTTAACCTAAAAACAAAATATAACAACAAAATAACAAACAATACTCACTTCAAGATTAGAGCAATGTCTCTTTCCTAGCCTAAAATAGTAGAAGGCTAAGACAACAATGGATAAAAAATCCTCATATTCCACCGTCGTCGCTCACAACAGTTGTTTATGTTTTCGAAAAAAAAAACATGTTCTACCACCGAGTTTGGGAGTGAAGAAGATGTATCGGTGATGGTGACACAACTATTGATCAGTGAAAAGGTGGGCAATTGAAGGAAAGGGGTTGTGATTTAAAGAAGAATTACTCGGTGAGGTCAACTAAAGAGGCATAGCTTATGGATTATTTGTATTTAAATGGTTACATTAAATTTGTCTTACCACATCGGTTAAATTACAAGCTTGCCCCTCTTGATGAATTTGAAGTTATTATATTGCCCATTCAGAACCCATTATATAGAAGTATAGATATAGATATAGATATAGATATAGATATAGATATATATATATATATACTAGATTATATCAAGGAAGCTTTCCAGGATAGATAAATCTAATATGATGTAATAAAATATGTGTTATGATGTAACTAAGAAATTAATGTCCTATAATATGAGAAAACAACAATTTTAATCATGTGAATAAGAATAAAATTGTATATTAGAAATAAGATGTACACTTGGATTGGAGACAAGTGGGGTTGATAAAGTCTTCTGCCATAGATATCTTAGCTAGGGAGCTGCCACGTCATCGTCCTTTCTCGTAGTCAGACCAGGCACAACCTTGGATTGGTTGCAGACTCTGACAGGTAGCATGTTGTGTCAGGAATAGTTGCCTAGGGCATGTCTGCCCTGGGGTGTGTGTCTCGATGCTGCCCTGAAATGTATCTTTCAGTCTTGTCGACGAAGCTTCTATGTCTCGTGTCGAGCAAGTTTCGGTTTTTGTCAGGCTTGGCCCTGACGTATAACGGGCGGGTTGGCTGGCGTCACATTCGCAGACGCATGTTGCTCCGTTGACGTAAAACGGGCGGCAGGACCAGCGTCAGTGTGTCTGACATGGTCATTGTCCGTCGACGTAGAACGAGTGGGAGAACAAGTGTCACGCTTTTATGGACGCAACCTATTGTTGGTGTATGTATGATCAATCATTCTTCTTGCTTCTTATGTCTTGACTTTTTGCAGTAGGAAAGAATGGATTGCTTTTTGGCGCCATATCCTTTCAAACCTATTATGCCCTGAATTAAAATAGAATTCATATATTTACTGGTTTGAACATGATTAATGAAATTACCTAAACACATTGTGTTTTTTTTCCTGCATGAACAAAATTCCAGCAAAAAAAAGTTGTTTTTTTTCCTTTCGCTTTTTGTATAATACTATGGTACTCGTTGGAAAGATAATAAAACACTCGTTAATTTGTTGTAATTTTTTTCTTTAAAAAATCCTGTATATAAAAGTTATTAACGTTTAAAACTTGTGGGAAAAACATGAGAGAGAAAATGACATTTGAAGGAAAATAAGGGGGAGGATACCACATGGCACTCTCAAAGGGGGAGGATGACCTCTTTGAGTGGCATGTAGGATTTCGAATCGAATTGAATTTAAAATTATAAATTTGTATTCAAATGGTATTTGATTTACAGAACTAAAATTGAATTGAATCGAATTCGAATTCTTGATAATCGAATCGAGCTAAGTCGAATTTCGAATCTTTCGATGGTGAGGAGAGGGAGGGTGGCGGTGGAGATAGTGGTGGTGGTGGGTGGGTGAGTTGGTTGGAGAAGAAGATGGATGAAGGGGTATAATAGTCATTTCACTTACAAACTAACAGAAAAACTAACTGCCGTTAATAAGAGGGATGTAAAGTGTTAGCCCGACAAACCACATGGACTCAGAGTGTTATATTTGTGTTGAACCTGTTAGTTGGGGCAAAACACGAGGACGAGGACGAAAACTGCAATTAACTCAAATAATAAACATATTAAGGAGAAAAGAGTAACAGCGGAAGTTTTGATAACTAGAATTAAGTGTGGTGATAATCATCAAAGTTGTTTGGTCTTGAAAATATGTAATAGATTTTTCTTAGAAAATCATGAGAATAATAATAATTTGTTGGGTATATCATAGCGTTTATGCATGCCAGACAAATTCTTATATATGTAGTCATGAAATACGTGAACACATATCATGGATCCATTTTATGTTTGCATATCATTATAAACGTGTTTAAATAAAAAGAGTTACCTTAGATGGTAAATAATGGTTGTTGTGTGTTTGTTATGTTTGTTTGTGCATGTCATAACTAAAAGGACTAAAACTGACTTTAAGCAATTCTGAAAGGATAAGATTGAAAGATTTTATGGGTAGCTAGCTATATGAAAAGGAATGCGATCTGTTTCCGAGTTAACTTAAAGAGGGAAAGGAAAGGAAAAGAATCGAAGGAAAGTAAGGGAAAGGAAAAGAAAGGATAAATATCCTTTCCCTCTGTTTCCTTCCAAATCGAAAGGAAAACTAAACTTAAAGATTTTGCCTAGTTTTCCTTCCATTTCCTTTCTTTTCCCTCTTTAAATGAAACTCGAGAACACACTATGTTTTGTTTTCCTTTCTTTTCTCTCCTTAAATGAAACTCGGGAACACAATCTAATTTTTGCTATCGTTCAGGATTATTCAAAAACTTTCGTTTAGGGTTTGTTGAGAGATGTTCGTTCTCTCGGTTATAGTTTGTATGTTTTCATTCTTCTGTTAAAGATAGTTCATCTGATTATTTGAATCAGATGATTGTATCGACTCACAAATCTTTGTGAGTTCACCTTGGTTTGGAGAGTCTTAGGTTGGAGTATTATATTGGGTAAAAAAGTTTTTTCATGGTATTATTGTTAAAGTATATGCGTGTGTGTGCGTGCACACGCACGTGTAAAACAGATATTTGATAAATAAAATGTGCTTGTTAAGAAAAAATAAGATAAAAAAGGTTGACCAGTTTCGTATATTAAAAATGGCTCTTGGTGCTAACGTAGACGTATGAAATACTTTTATGTATTTTATATTAATAACGTATAAATATACTAAACCATAAGTTGTTTTTGTAATTTTTCTCTAGATTTTTGTTTTTAAATTAAAATTATGCTATAAGTAGTAGTGATTATTTTAAAGGGAAGACATAGGATTCTTAAGAGATAGAGGGTTGGAAGTAGTTTGTTTGTGGCAGTGCACGTTGGCCCAGTGACAAAACACAGATTGTGAATCGCAACAAAACTGATGGAAAAGGCTGCTCAAATTATATAAACAATCTTGTGCACATATGGTGGAATAATGAATGCTAATGTTTTACAATAATATTTTATTGATGAATATTTCGTTTTTTTTTTTTTGGAATATAACTTATATAAAAACAAAGATAAGGTAATGTGTTTTTCTATTACACAGACACATATAACACGTAAATTTGAATGGTGTCGAGCGAGGCCCTTATTGAGTATGCGGCTCCGCCAATGGGTTAGCGTCGTTCATCTTCTCAGGCTGGACTCTGGAGTAAAGACTGTAAACACAAGAAACCCATTAGAAGGTCAACGAAGGAAAGAAAAATTTGATTGTGTTCCCGAGTTTCATTTAAGGAAGAAAATAAAGTAAAACAAAACACGTCGTGTTTCGAGTTTCACTTAAAAAAGAAAAAGAAATGAAATGGAAGGAAAACTAAGCCAAATCCTTTAGTTTAGTTAGTTTTCCTTCCGATTTGAAAGAAACCTTTCCTTTCCTTCGGTTCTTTGCCCTCCTCAAGTAAACTCGGGAACAGAGCGTTAGGATAGGGGGTAAATAGACTAAATTCTAATGGGCTGACTGGTGTGGCTCGAGATCAAAAGTGGATATACTCTATATGATCGATATGATACGCATATATAACGTTTTGTTACCGTAAATTTATAGTGATTATTAATACTTTTCTGGTTTGTAATATTCCTAAAACCGATTTGAAATTATATGAGATGTAAATAAAACAAGTTCGGATTTACTCTATAATGGGCTAAAATATGGGCTTAAGGCCACATTATAGAGTATAGTAAAACATTAATATAGACTGAACTATAAAATGGGCTTAAGGCCACATTATTGGGCCTGCTCTTAAGATCGGTACTAGTTACAATTCAAGCTTCCTAAAATCATTTTTAAATTCTAAATCTTGACATAAGTTACTCTTTACTAGTGGGTTTACCCGCGCGTTGCAGCGGGATCCACAAATAGGTTGCAATACAACATTATGATATTTAGGTTTTTTGCTGCAAGTTACGCAAAAAGAATAGAAATGTGCACACTATGTTTTAACAAATATACGTAGAAAGAAAAGAAAAGAAATGAGCACCTTCACTTACAACTGATTGCAGTTCACCACAAAAACCATATACTCATTATTGAACAAATATTAATACACCAAAGATATGTTACTGAAATAGACCAATATGAACATAAACATCACTCTTGTGTAAGCTGTCCGATCATTGCATATCTACATAACCGTGCCATTAAAGACACATCGCTAAATGATAAAGTTCATTTACATGACAAAAGCATGTAGTAATAATATGATATTGTATACACTATCATATGAAGGTCACCGTCCATTTAGAAATTAAAAGTTGTGGCTTGTAAGTTTGTAATAGACTTGCCCAACCTGACCCAGCAGCTAAAAAATTGCCGAATGTAGCCAGTGAGCCGAACCATCCCGTCCACTTTGCCGCTGGGTAGACGCATATATATGAAAAGAGTTTATAATATAAGTATTATTATGGCACCGTCACTTACAACTGATTGCAGTTTACCACAAAAACCATATACTCATTATTGAACAAATATTAATACACCAAAGATATGTTACTGAAATAGACCAATATGAACATAAACATCACTCTTGTGTAAGCTGTCCAATCATTGCATATCTACATAACCGTGCCATTAA
Source organism: Ambrosia trifida (assembly GCA_028751855.1). NCBI lineage: Eukaryota > Viridiplantae > Streptophyta > Magnoliopsida > Asterales > Asteraceae > Ambrosia > Ambrosia trifida. Next base: position 27,322,256 of record CM054127.1, read on the forward strand.
AGACACATCGCTAAATGATAAAGTTCATTTACATGACAAAAGCATGTAGTAATAATATGATATTGTATACACTATCATATGAAGGTCACCGTCCATTTAGAAATTAAAAGTTGTGGCTTGTAAGTTTGTAATAGACTTGCCCAACCTGACCCAGCAGCTAAAAAATTGCCGAATGTAGCCAGTGAGCCGAACCATCCCGTCCACTTTGCCGCTGGGTAGACGCATATATATGAAAAGAGTTTATAATATAAGTATTGTTATGACAAAGTTTTAAAACTCATACAAGTTTAGCTGAGATAAGATTATTCATTGTGGTGACATAAATTTTTATCTTTCATCGCCATTATATGATTTTTTTTCAAAAATATTGTTATCTCGTGTGTTTATTTAGTTTGGGTGAGTCTATTTTCATATAAAAGTTGATTATCTTCTAGGGGCATTTAGGGAAGAAAAGTGATAAAATTTAAGAAATTGTAAAGAAACCTCTGGTATGCTATCTTAACTTTGGACAATTTGGACATATTTGCCTATGCCTCCTCCTTTATAATTATAATAAATATAATATATATATATATATATATATATATATATAGGGTAGGGATCCTAAGAGAACCAACCCCTATTTGAGAACTGAGAGAACCATTCTGAGCCACACATTTCATATAAAGGCAAAAAAAAAAATTATTATTATTATTATTATTATTATTTTTTTTTTTTGCTTTAATCGCACATTTTTATGCAAGGAAAATTTTTTTTTATTTTTTTTGAATTTTTTTTTTCATTTATACATATGTGTATATGACAATTATACATATGTGTATATAGCAATTATACATATGTGTATATAACATTTTTCAGCTATACATATGTGTATATTTCAGTTATACATGTGTATATAGCATTATACATATGTGTATAATGCAATTATACACATGTGTATAATGAAAAAAAAATACAAAAAAAATAAAAATTTTTTTTTTCTTACATATAAAGCAGCGATTTTTGCAAAAAAAAAAAAAAAAAAAAAAAAAAAAAAATTTGCCTTAGAGAAATGTGTGGCCCAGAATGGGTCTCTAGTTCTCAATTTAGGAAAAGGTTCTCATTTGAACCAAATCCTATATATATATATATATTACAACAATTAAATTATTTGGTAGAAAACTTATAGAATTCCTTTTAATTTAATATATGCATTATTCATTTACATCTATTTCATGAACAATTTAATATTTATATAAAAATACTATTTTGCCCTCTTACTAACTTCATTAGGGCATTGTACCATATACATTATATGTTATAATTACTTAAATTTTGTTGGATACCTTCCTTCATACTTTATAATATAGTATAGATATAAGTTTTTATATGCACGTTACCCTTTTATGAATTACATAATGACATGGCAGAGTTATGAGTTATGTAACCGTTCACTACACTCTCTTTCACTCTTTTACTATGTTTATTCAGCACTACGCTCACCTAAATTTTGTGTTTCTTTGTTTTATATATTACATTAGTTTTGTATTAATCGTGCATCATAATGGAACATTATGGTATCGTTCGTTTTACGGGAATGGAACGAAATTCGGATGGAATTGACATGTGTATTCCGGCTTCTTATGTTGTTCGTTACAACAAAAGAAGGAATTGTAATTGAACAACATATGGAAGGGAATCCACATTTCAATTCCATAAGATTTCATTCGATTTTATGAAACGAACACATCCAAATTCCAAATCAAATCATGGTTCTCGAACAAACTTCAATTCCAATTCATTTGCAATCCATGAAACGAACACTACCTATGTTTTTAAAACAATGTTACATTTCTTACAGGAAAACAAACTACTATAGTCTATGTGGAAATCAGCCTTCAAGAGGGCTTTATGGTAAACACGTGCAGACTATGGAGGGACAGTTTGACATGACTCTGCGACAAAAGGCAGTGTTTGCATGCCTTCAAGAGGCTCATGCTCAAGATTTTCTGACTGTTGTGCCCATTGAAGGGCTTGGACAGCGGATGTCGGCGATCGAATACAGGGCTATTCTCAAATACAGGCTTATGATACCTCTATTCCCCTCGGATGAACCATGCCCCATTTGCAAAAAAACATGTCTGGATAAATTTGGTGAGCATGCGCTCCACTGCAAGGAATTGCCGGGGTTTAAGTACCGCCATGATTTGGTCAGAGATGTTCTATGGGACGTGCTTCGAAGGGCGGGGATCTCAGCCAAGAAAGAAGCACCGGTCAATTTTCTGACTGATCCACGGGAGGGGAGATCTACCTTGCGTCCTGCGGATGTGCTTGTGTTTGGATGGGCTGGGGGCAAACATGCTTGTGTTGACCTGACAGGGGTTTCCCCCTTGGTAGGTTTGCGAGACAGCGGCTTTGCACCGGGGCAGGCAGTTTTGAGGGCAGAAGCTAAGAAGGTTGCTAAGCACGAAGCAGCCTGTGTTAGAGAATCAACATGTGTGCCTGCCGTTTGCTTTTGACACATTTGGATCTCTAGCTCCTGAAGCAGTACGGTTTCTGAAACGAGTTCAGAAGGTGGTCCACAGTGACTCGCAAAGCCCTAAGAACCAAGGGTTTGTGTTTAGCAGGATAGGCTTTGCGATTCAAAAGGGGATAGCGGCGCAACTTGTTGCCCGCTTACCCACCATCTAAATGTAACTTCTTTTGTCTTGTTTTGTATTGAAGATCTCAATATTAATTAAAAAAAAAAAAGCCTTTGACTATTTGTATATTAGTTTTTCCAATCTTCTCATTAATTAATAAAAATATGATTAAAAACATATATAGTAAATTTTCATTAATTAGTAATTACTATATCCTTTTTTTTTTGGGTAAAATCAGAACTTTCAGTATTCTTCTTCATATAAATTTTGTGTATTTAATTACAAAACGATACAATAATACTATGCTGCTTATAGAGTGAACTAAACTTGAAGATCAAATTAACCTAAATCTAACGTGTCTAATGATACATTATACATAATGGATCATCCCCAAAATCTCATAGGTTGATATGTCGCCGCAAGTAAATGACAGGGATCAACACAAAACTTGGAACGTCGAAATACAAACCAAAGAGCGGCTAGTGGTTTAATGAAGATGTCTGCTAGTTGATCATTTGTATAGATGAAGTGTGTGATTATTTTTCCGCCAGTCGGTTTGTCAAACTAATGGAAGTCAATTTTAGCGTGTTTTTGCATGAGCATGAAACAATGGGTTCACGGATAAGTAAATTGCACCAACATTATCATACCATAAGCACGGATTTGCTCAAAGAGCAAACCATAACTTAATAAGAAAGATATCAAAGTGCACGATTAGGCGAATACCCTATTGTAGCATGTGGCGATGAGAACCGTGACGCGGTGCAACAAAAAGAGACCAGTTAGAAACATATAGAAAAAGAAAAATAAGAGAGATGGTTTTATTATTTGGCCTCTCTAGATACTGAGTTACAACTTCAATTGTGCTAGTAAATGTATCACATGTTTTCATAAATGTTTTGACCGGTCATTTAATGTACATTTACTTTGGCTGTTTGTTTCAAACATATTTAGAATTTGAAATTATTAATAAACAAATAAATATACTAGCAAAGCCTAACTATGATTTACAGTGTCATTATCATGTGGCTTCCTACACTTACATTAAGATACTTTATACCCAATATTTTCTCTATATTTGTAAGTCACACACATGTATTATCATCCCTTTATTCTGGAGATAATGTATGACTATATGTTGGTTTCGAGTTTAGTAAAACATATGCGAAGTCAAGGCTTTAGAAATGTGCAACATATAAGGAGTGGTCTAGCCACACATTAAGCTAGGGTGAATCAAACTTAGACTTCTTTCGATACAGAAAGCCTAACCTATGGACGACTAGTTCACGCGTGACATGTTACATGGAAGGTTGGTGCATAAGTTCTTCTGGAAAGGATAGTATGTTAGATATATATAATGAGTAAAGGTGGACCGATCCACGAGTTTACAAGCTTGTAAAACAACATCCGTTAAAATCTAAAACTTTGTAGCTAGATATGGAAGGTAGGAGTAACCAGTGGCGTATCCAGGACGGATTTCTAGGGGGTTCCTTCTGTAGATTTCACTGATTTTAACTGATTTTCACTAATTTTTCACTATTTTCCACTATTTTTTCAATTTTTTCTAAACCGACGGAGTTCCTGAGAACCCCTAAAAGCCCCTAGATCCACCCCTAGGAGTAACGCTAGCTGATAAGTTTACATTGTCAGAGTAACATAAGGATTGGACCTTGCATGTTACTTTAAACAAGTTGTTTGTCAGTCTTGTGTTTGTTCTCTAGTAAAAATTGTTTTTGATAGGACTATCAAAGTTGTAAATAAGCCATTCGTTGCGTGTGGACCCTGAGAGGTGGTCCGTTACTTACATACATCTTGTTGGTATCATTTAGGGTGCGCATTGTCGCCAATGTTTTTTTTTTTTTACAGCAAATTGGGATGACTAAAGTATTATCGTGCCACCAGCGAAATTACTCGATTATATCCATCTCCACTAAGCAATAATGAACAGGGAAAAACCCTATTGTGGGAATTAAACCCAGGACCAAATTATCACTAAACCTAATCCCACCCCCAAGATGGGGTGGGCTATAATGCCATTGGATGTCACCAATGTTACTTTTTTTTTTTTTTTTTTTTTTGAATGACCAACTAAACAACGCCGGGTACTTCGTACGAAGCCCCTAGCCCGCCCGATCACCCCGGACGCACGAAGCCCCTAGTCCGCCCGACAGTCCGCTTCCAGGGAAAACCCGACCCACATACCCGCCCGAAGACACGACAGTAGTGAACAGGTAAAACCTGGCGGGATCAGAAATCGAACCCTTGACCACAAGTGGCCCTGAGTCTTCCCTCATTTCCCATATCCCCCCAAATACAACTAGTGAGATTTAAACCCAAGTCCCTCAAAGGAGAACTTGAGCCCGTTGCCAACTGAGGTGCATTTGGAAGGATTGTCACCAATGTTAGTATCTAATGTTTTATTGTCTAGGTCTTAACACACTACATTCACATGCATAACGTATCTACAAAATCAACACAAGTTTATGCATATAATTTCGATCATTAATCGATATTATACTAAAAATTCTAGGTTGCTAACTTGATATCTTGATCTAATTATAAGCAAATGATGTGATTAATCTAGTGGAAAAATACCTAAACTAAACATTTTTAGGTAAAAAATTGTTAAACCTAAAAACAATTATATCAAAGAATAATACATAAAAACAAATAACAAATCTAGGTCACATACTCACTCTCCAAAATTGGTTTAGTCCGAGTACTCATCGCCACCGGGACCTCCGCCGTCCCAACGGCGGCAACCGCCAGCGGAACACCACGATCCGCCGCCACCGTCATTTTTTCGATCCTTTTCGTCCCCCGACACCACCTCACCCACAACACCAAAACCACCACCAACGCCGCCAACAACACCCCTCCGGCCACCGACCCACCAATCCACCACCCTCTATTCCTCCCTCCACCACCACCCCCACCACCATCACCACCGGCAATCGGATATTCCGGCACATGCCCCACCGCCGGCGACGGCACCGGCACCGGCGCCGGCGAACTTTCCACAACTATCCCAAAATGCCCTTGTGTTACACTACAACACACACTCCCATTCACCACTCGATCAAACACAACCCCACCAAACAAATCAAAGATAACACAAACCGGTGAATACCCATTTTTTAAAACCTTTAAAGTTTCAAACTTTATTAATATTGGCTTCTTCTCCGGTGACCGGAGATCCAACTCCGACAACCCTTTTGCCGTCATATTATCCGCATTGTAACCCAATAACCCGACAACCGGCGTTAAGTATAAAAACCCGGGTAACGGATAATAAACTTCAGACCAATTACCCAAATTATGATAGACCAAAATAACCCTCTTAGCATAAGGATTTTCAACAATACCCTTAGGAATAATAAACTCTTTATACCCATTATACCCTCGTTTCCTCAAACTACCACTTCTTAACCGGAGGGCAGAAATGGAAATTCCGGTTAAATTTTCCGGCACATTGCCGTCGTAAACGACGCCGGTTTTGGACCGGTGGTTTGGAATGGATTGGAATGCATAGTCTTGGAGAAGGGAATCAAGGAACCTTGAAGAGTATGAGGTTTGTGGGGGTGTTTTGGAATGGAAAGATGGGGTTGTTGTGAATAATAATATTATTATTATTATTATTATGTGAATTGCACAAAAAGATGGAAAGGGAATCATGGGTTTGTGTCAAAATGTGATCTTTTTTGGTGTATGATGCATCAAGACTCGCGAGGAAAGAGAGTTGAGTAGAGAGTATAACGGTTGGGTTGTTCTTGAAATAAGTGTGAAGGTTTTTTTTTTTTTAAAGTTATGGTGAAAATGATAAAGTTGTGGGTTTTTATTTTTTAAGTGATTGGTTTAAATATTGTTCGGTTTAATTGTCGTGTTGGGTAAAATAATACTTGTTTTTAACTGTAGGATTACATAGGGATGAGATTGGTACCCTATATGTATCTATACTCGTACCCGTACTGAAAATACCCGTATCAAATTTGGACAAAAGTGGGTACCGAATACCGTACCGAATATATAGATACGGTACGGGTACGGGTACGGGTACGAGTACAGGTATCGGTACCGGTATTTCGGTACGGTACCCGTTTGGTACCATTTTTTTATTTTTTCTTTTTTGAGCACTCGTACGGATACCAACTAGGTAAACAATTACGAGTATCAATACTATACGAGTACCAAATTGAAAAATTTGGTACGGGTACCAATATGGTACATGTACCAAATAGGTAAAATTGATACGAATACCATAAATACCATAATACGAAGTAAAACATATAATCAAATTCAATAGTATATAGAATTCGGTACCCGTACCATATTTACCTGTATTCGTACCCGTACCGATGCCGAAAGTACCGAATACCGAAATCAGTAAAAGTGGGTACCGAGACCTATACCTAGTACTCAAAATCGGTACGGGTACGGGTACCGGACTACCGGTACATATACGGCATGGATACGGGAATAGGTACTCGGGAAAAATTGCTCATCCCTAGGATCACATATCTTGAAGGTAGGTGAAACATATTCGTTTTGTATTTTTTTTTTAAATGCAAATGAAATTCAATAAGAACTTCTTTCGAAGTTTTAACACAGTCAAATCAGGACCTTTTTCATCCGGCATAGCCAGACAAGTAAGGGAGCTCCTGGTTTCACCAAGTTCACCAGTTCCGGGGAAAACCTGACTATCCACCGGCCCGAAAGCACGATAATGGAATAATCGGTAAAACCTGACGCTCTCACGAATCGAGCCCATGACCTTTCAGCTAGATGTCTTCTACCATTGAGTCTCCATACCACTCCACCATAAAAAGCGAACTTTTTATATTATCTTTAACTAAAGTTATTACTAGAAAAAATCTTAAGAATATTTTTTAGTACTTAGTTAAAGGGTAAAACGCCATTCACCATCTTTAAGTCTTTAACTCAAGTTACTAGAAAAAAATCTTAAAAATATTATTTAGTACTTAGTTAAAGGATAAAACGCCACTCAAATAAAAAAATTTGAAGGATAAAACTTTAATTTATACTAAATAAATAAGTGTAATAATGATCATATTTCTTTTAATCCGTGTTTTCGTATGTTTAGACAATATCTCTATCTATTAATAATGAAACTTTACGAACAATAGGAATATGGCGCAAAGAACCTTGGACCAATATTGACTATGCATGGACCATTTAGAAGATAAAGAATAATATGTTAGAAAAACCTTGTGTTAGAAAAATATACATACGTACAATTGTTGCTTTTTTATTAACAACAAACTTACCCTTATGTCTACTTGTAAATTAACCACTTTGCACATAATGGGACTTAAGCCGTCACCATTTTGGTGCAACACATCTTCAACACCATGAGACTCTATGTAGTAGTTTAACTAAAAAATGAAAAAGTTGTCATGTCACTGTCACTGTCACATAGATAAAGGAACTTTAACTTACCATTCAGTGCTAAATGATTCAGCATTCAGTGTGTTTGTTTCAGCTTCTGAATTGAATGGTTAAGTCTGAATCATTAAGATTTGGGATGTTGCTGAACCATTAAGCACTGAACTAGGCTGAACCTTAATGAGGCTCCCCTACCAACGTGGGACAAGAAAACTAACCATTAAGAGGTCCAACTTAATGATTCAGCGCTTAACCATTCAGACCTCTTAACCATTCAGACCTCTTAATGATTCAGCACTTAATCAACCAAACAGCCCCTTACTAAATCCATAAAAGTGTATAGTGGTGTAACTAGACCAAATTAGTAAAGAAAAAAAAGGTATGTAGTGTGGCTTAATGTGATTAGCTATAAAAGGGGTTGCTTCTTTGATTGTTAACGGAGAAGACTCCCAAGATTTTAACTATTTAAACTCATGAAGGGGTCGATTCTCTCACAGAGAAACTAGCAATCCGATAGTTAATGAGTAAATGGTTACGAAGTAATTAACATCAGGAGTAAAAAATTATTGTTTAAAAAGATTTATCGAAAATTTCTACATTAAAAACTCAATGCAACCCATTAAAAATTATTGTTTACTTTAAAATTCAGTCCAATTTGAAAGCCAATTGTGACTTTTTTTTATAGAGGTGCAAATAAGCCGAGTCTAACCTAGACCGAGGCCGAGCCGAAAAACAAGCTCATTTAGCATACGAGCTCGAGTCGACTTGCGAGATTGTTGACATTATTCATTGGTAGTTTAATTTAAATGTTATACGTTATATATTTTTTTACAAACATAATACCTGAGGAAAAAAGAGAATACAATAACATTGAAGGAGGAAAAAAAGGTCCCCTTCTATATGTTGGATAAATCATGGTCTGACAGTACTGAAATAATAAAGCAACAACACCACCACCACCACCAGCAGTCAACTTCCACCTCACCTCCCAAATTTACTACACAAATACCCAATAATTCCACCAACACAACTTTAATCATTAAACAAATTACCACCCACCACACTTCTATATATTATATACCAACCTTTTCATAGTGCACATAATTCAAGATTTGACCATTAAAAAAATTACAATGGGCGGGTGGTAAAACACTAAAACATTGATTAGGGGTTTTATTTGGGGAGAGAAGTTGAGCAACATAAACGCCATGTTCTTTCAGTGGTACCCTTTGTTGGCGCCCCCTCTTTATTCAAACAATTTATAAAACGGGATAGCGGCGCAGCTTGTTGCTCGCTTACCCCTTATCTAGATGTAACTTGATTTTTATCGTGAAATGAAATTATCTAATTTATGAATCGGTTAGTGTGCGGAATCCACTGATCGATCAACTGAATGCAAACCTTGGCTATGTAAATAAACTGATTTTGTGTTTTATCTTTAACGCGCCAAATGGGTAAAATTTTAAAACCCAGCTATCAGGAAACACGCCAAAAGGGTCAAAACCTGTTTTGACCTTTTATCTACTTGCTCATGCCTGCGAGTGGCCCCAAGACCCCTCCCCCGAATGGTGCCCATTTATAACAGTGTCCAGCCCCAATCAGTGGTGATGTGGCACCAAAGGCGCCCCAATGACGACCCATAACATATGGCCTAAGCGTTTGATTCACTCTAGCGGAACAATAGAGATCGTATTTGAATTCATCTTTTGTGGTCTTCTACCTTTAACTCACTTGAAACTGCCAGCCCAGCATAGGCCAGCAAGCTGCGTCACACGTGATCTTATAGCTTAGCGAGCTATTGGCAGGACAGTGAATTTCTGGTAACAGGTTCTCAAGTTACCAAAAAATACTCCCAGACAAGTGAACAATCTTTCTAACAAAAAATAGAAAAAGTAAACATTTTGGTTCCTAATTATTTAATCGTTCTCGTTTCTTGTTAATGGAGAAAACAGATGCAATAACAAACTATTTACATTGAAGGACTATTGGGTTGGGTCTCATGTACCTGTTTGTTTGTGTTTAAAGTATTTGAATTTGTTGATGCCAATGAAGGGGGTGAGGTTGGTATAATAATGGATTGTAGATTATGTGTTGAAAGATTGTTAATGGGGTATACTTGGCTCACCTCTTCATTATTTTCATCTATGTAAACAACATCTTGCATTGTAAGTTGATGGTATTCAACTATTTCTCTTAAAAACCGGTTTTCTCTTGCATAAACTGAATTCTCCTGGGCTAACCGGGCTTTCTCTGCTAAAAGCGACTCCAGTTGCAGCCGTATCTGCAACATAAATGAAAATTTTCAGTAATGCGCCCATTTGGGTTATGTTTTATGTTTCAAGGGTCAAATGGTCCGAACAAGTTGAAAACGCATACAACCACCTAAATAACAATATGCAATATACACAAACATATAGAGTGGAGCTCTCAACATATAACCACTTTTTAGCCAAATAATTCGAGGAACCGTATAATATATGAGAGAGGGAGAAAGAAAGCGAAGTAGACTGATACATAGATTGAGTTTGGAAATGCAAAAGTGCTTTTGGTCAGAAGTGCTTATTGGCTTATGACTTTTTGAAAAGGAGTTTTAAAAAAAGTGTTTGGATTAGCTTTTGGGATAAGAAACGTCAAAAAGTCAATAGATTGTTTTTTTTAAGTGTTTCGCTTAACTTATTGTGAATATTGGTTGTATGGATTATAAATTTGTAATTTTTTTCCAAAAATCAAAAACCAAAAGCCAGGATTTCTAACTTTTCAAAAACAACTTTTCCACCCTTAAAAGCCAAAAGCCAAAAGTCAAAACAGAAAGTGCTTTTGGGTTACACAAACAACTTATTGACTTATTTGCTTTTTGGAAAAGCCAATAAGTTAATAAGTTGTTTTGAAACTCAATCCCAAACACTCTCATAGCCTTATGTACTAAAGTTAAAAGCAAAAGGTAAAAATGTTCCCACAGATGACAGTTATCAACTTAAAATTGATTCCGTATTAAACGTTAATCTCTGTGTGTATTTTAATATCATTGTGCTCCTGTGTGGCTAAGAATTGAATAGTCTGTAGATGTATCTAGTTGTAGCTTGTAATTTTCTTGGGACAGGAAAAAACACTGGTTTGATGCTATTGTAGTATTGTATTATATGAAATCTGAATCACATGCTCACACGTGCTGAAGATGATTATGTCATTTTCAGATGAGGTGGAGATGTAGGACCCATTGCTGGTGGGGTAATTTATAAACATTTATGTAAGGTGACAAATCATATGGTAGGGCAAGATTCACTTATTACTGAGAAAGAAACACAACAAAACTTTAAAATATTATTTCCATCTGTTTGAGATTAGGGGTGTCCAAAAGGACCAAAACTCAGCCTGGCCCAACAAAACTGGAAAACTGAATCAGGACCAGACCATACATAAATCCTTTATGTTCGTCAGGTACTCGGTTGTAGATTCATTTAACCACCAGTTTTCTGCTCATTTCGTACAATATTTTTGAAAAAAAATATATATTCGTCATTTCAAACTTAAATTCATTTTGGTCTGACTGGGACCAAATCAAACCGACTCTGAAAGAGGTTTAGATCGGTTTGGTTTCCAGTTCCACGGTGATAAAATTTGTGGGTTTCCGTTTGTGCCGATTCCAGCCCAATGCATGCCCTTAGACCAGTAAGGGTTTCTCTACTACTAAACATGTAAGAAGAGTAATTAGATAATGCTAAAAAAATCAAACATACCAGATCATCATCTTCAGGATTGTCTCCATCTCCTCCACTCTTCGCCCTAAGAATTTTATTTTCCTGTTCTAACTGTGCACAACGCTCCTTTGCAAAGGCAAGATCAGCCTTCACAGTTTTCAGCTCCCGAAGTAGAAGCTTTGCTTTGGCAGCCATTGCCATTGAAACCTGTGGTGAAAACCAAAAAACGCATCATGTATCTTAATATACCACGCATAGATAGAGATAGAACCTATTTTAAATACAATCAAGTTTTAGAATGCTTTAAAAACTATATATATACACACGCATGTTCTAATTAAAGTCGGGCCCCTCCCTCCCTCCCTGTATATATCAGTTGGGACATCAAGATATAAGCATGCATGGCAGTAGAGTGGCAAAATGGACAGGGCTGGCAAGTCAGGTGACAGGTCAAAATAGTTCAGGTCTCATGCAACTTTATAGTAAATGTCCAATCGGGTCGGATTGGGTTGAGTTAACTAGCAAACACTTTTATGTCCATGTTTAAAACTTTTTATGATATTATTTGACGTGTTAGACTTAAATGCTAGGAATATGATGTCACAGAAATAATCTAAATTGTTAAACAAAACAATTTAATCAGTTGTATGCAAAAAACTACAGTTTGGGGAAGACACTTTCGACCAATATCCTTTTTAGCTAATTTTGTTGGTTACTTGGTTTGACCCATTCTAAATTAAATGGGTGGAAATTACCATCCCTACAAGGCGTGTTTAAAACTTTAAATGTAATTAAATGATACATAGTTGAAAACTTACATCTCTAGATGCCTTCAATTGTATTTCTATATCTGTCTGCGTTTGGGGTTGAGTTTGGGTATGCATCTGCTTTAATTGCTTATTAATCTCAACATTAGAAGATGTACTTTGAGTCTCAGGGACACCACTTTTTTTCTTTATATGTAGTTTGCGTGTTTCTTGAATTATGTCTGCTGTCCTATTCTCCACAATTGTCCTACCTTCCTGTTAGAGTAAACAATAAACATGAATGATATAAGTAATTCCATACATATATAATATCAATAATTACTCATTTTTTACAGAAATTCCATATCAAAGACAGTATGATACTTGATGGAAAATATGACACCAAAAGATTATATCTTTAGAGCATTTGCATACCTCAAGGGCATTACCAATGTAACTAAGAGAAGATGTAATCACTCCTAAACCCTTCTGCAATCCAGGACTTTCTGGCTTTTGATGCCTTTCTGGCATCTGCTGCTGGCTAGAGTACTGAAAAAAGGTTTGAGAATAATAATGACAATGCTATTAATTTGTGTATCCTGTGAATTGTCACAAACACATTTGTTACATCCAGCATACACTTAGGTATATTTAGACATGTCAAAGGGATGTAAGGAACTGACATATAATACACAAGTGGCATTCAAACTTTGAATGGGTTGGTGGGTTGTATTTATCTCAAATAGGTCAAATAATTATTAATTATATTCGCTAAAAGGGGAAAGGGCCAAACAGGTTGAGCAGATTGAAAGTCTCCCAAAGTTTGTTTTCAATAGATAGAACCTCCTATATCGTTTTATTAAAAACTTACAGTAGTGTAATAATTTTGTTTTTCAGATCATAATTAGCACATCAACTATTTATATAAAAAGAAAAAGTTACAAAGAGGTGGACAAAAAGGTTTTTCCGGGCCAATACAACTTGAATGGCCCATGATGACCAAACTAGAAAACACATGTTTTAACCCGAACCAGCTTTCACCTGCAACGTTACCCAACCCACCCATCTTTGCATCTCTCTATGCCAGTCATAAAATTACTTGTACAAGTTGTTTAGTATGTTTTTAAGCATATTTTTCTGTTTAAGTATTAACAATAAAAAAAATGTTATGTATATTTAGATATACATATTTTTTTCTAATAACAAACGCATCACATACATGACGCACACGCATTGGATTTTAGGACCAAAACGCATCGGAGTGCATCACCCGTTTTCAAACCAAGTGTGTATAGCAAAGTTAACATCAACAATAAGAAACCCCCTTCTATATAGAACCATTACCTGACTCCTTGTCTCCCCATCAGACATTTGCTGCCTCCTCCTTTCTGGTGTTTCATATCGTTGGGCCACATCATCATCCTCAATAATGGATCTGGCTTTTCTAGCTAAAACACCCCAAAAGCCACGCTTTGGTTGCTCCAAACTCTTCATTGATGTGTAATCATATTTCACAGAACCATCCTATAACGTCATACACACTTGTTAACTAATACTTAACAAAAAAGTTAACCAAAGGTTAGGTACATGCCCTAAGCTTCTATTGATGCATTTTTGTTTCCCTTCTTGTTCTGGCTACCTTTTCAGACCTTAAAGACATTACGTTCATCCTTGTAGTCAGTGTTGTAAAACTCGGTTTGGCCTTGTACTCGGCGACCTACCCTGGAGCGAGTACTCGGACTAATCGGGGGAATACTCGGGGGTCAAGTCGGCCTATGCGGGGAGTACTCGGAGTAATCGGCCAACTCGGCTATACTCGGCGACCTACCCTGGAGCGAGTACTCGGGGAATAATCGGTCAACTCGGCCTTGTTTTGCAACAGAGCTTGTAGTCTATTGTCCTAACTCCTAACAGTATAACATGTTTGAAATAAAACTTAAACCAATGCCCTATTTCAAATGATCTATTGTTCTAATGACGTTAAGCAAACACCTGAAACTCAAGATTCTCAAATTCAATAACAAAAGGCCTATGGCTTCAAAATGTAACCAACAGTAGTAATCCTGCTTATACCAATAACACCATATGTCAAGTATAATAATAATTAAGCAGAAAAACAGTGAAAACACCCCAAAATCCGCTCTTCCGTTTTTCCAAAGTCCAAACTGTTCATTTACGTAGATGCCCTAAACTGTAATTGATATATTTTTGTTTTCCTTTATGTTCATCCTTGTAATCAATCCACTGTTCTAGCAGCATAGCAAATTTAAATTAAAAAAAAAAAAAAAAAAGATAAACAAAATAATTAAATAAATAAATAAATAAATAAATGCTCTATGTGAAATGATCTATTGTTCTAAGGACATTAAGCAAAACACCTAAACCCTAAACTTACATTCTCAAATTCAATAAAACAACGCCGGTGGCTTCAAAATGTACCAATAGTAATCCTTATTAAATCAATTACACCATATCTCAACCATAATAATAATAATCAAACAGATATAATACACAAATACAAGTATAATAATAATAATAATAAATAAATCAATCAATCAATCAGAACAATAGCAGACCTTAGGAGTAGACGACTGCGATGACGATCTGAGTGTATTTGACTTAACATTCCGTGGAGATATAGCCGGTTGACCATAAGCCGAAGAGAGAGACGAATCACGATTAGCCGATGACGCTCTAATCGCTTTAGCAGCCAGAGACGGTGTTTCTATGGCAATCGGAGAACCGTCACGGCTCGAATTAGGGTTAGGGGTTCCAAAATCTTCCACAGAGGTTGAATCCGTTGCAATACCTTGACGTCTTCTATACGCCATTAACTTGACTCGAAGAATTATTATTATTATTATTATTCCACCACCGTCACCGTCGCCGTCGCCACTGTGAACGCCGATTATGAATTAGGTAAACATCTCCGGTAGAGAGTGAATGATTTCCGGTTATTCACCGACACTTGCTCTGTAAATAGCTTTTAAATTAAATTAAATGGTCAACTCTTTGAAAGTTTGTAATAAGTTACGGGTTCAAGTTATATACTCTCTTAACCCAATAACGTGCGTTCGGGTATATTTTTTTTAACCGTCAAACAAACGATGTCCTGACTACCAAGTGTACGGTGTACCCATCAATTGGTTACAAAAGCATCTCATATGTCACTGGGTGAAGACACGTCTTAGGTACCCGTCCACAGGTAGCACTGGGTAGGCAGAACCCACCAAGCCATCAGTTCCGGGGAAAACCTGACCCCCACCTGTTTGAAGGCATGAGTCATGACAGTGGAAAATCAGTAAAACTCGGTGGGATAAAGGATCGAACCTGGCACCTCAATGAGGCTAGGTTCTACCCATCATTTCCCTTGCCACTTTAATTTTTATTTTTTTTAAGGTTTGAGATTAGGCCACTTAATCATTGTAACATTTAAAAGTTGACGTAGACGTCTAATGAAATTTGATTTAGTGGTCTGATGGTATAGTGTTTGTTTCGTAAAAAAATAGTGTGGGTTTATATTCATGTAGATCTAGTTATGTGACATTTAAGTTTTAAAAATAAAAATTATTGATCAAGTTGTAATACCTTTACTTGACAGGTTAATATAGACAGGTTAATATGTTCTTTGGTTTTTAAGTTTTATGTAAAGTACATGAATATTTGTTGTCTGTGTGTAAATTTCACAAAAAAATAAAAATTCTAAAAAGATGTGACAATACAAAATGAATTACACAGACACTACTTGTGTTATGTCAATATTACGGTTTTGATCCTTAAATTTGATAAATTACATATTCGGTATTCATTGTTTATCTAAACGTAACCAGTGGCGAACCCAAGATCTATTGTCTGAGGGTGCGATCGGAGGGTTTAACCAAACTTTTAATATGTGCAATCGGGATTTTTTCTTACAAAATACAGTAAAGTTTTCTTTTTACGGGATGCGGCCACCCCGCTTAAACTACACTTGGGTCCGCCCCCGAACGTAACACAAACGGCCGTTATTATAATTTTTGTTAAGGTTTTTTTTTTTTTATTTATAAATAAAATACTAGCATGCCATTATCCAACGACACCCATTGACTCCTTGTCATATGTGGTCTTGTATTGTAGTAACAAATTAAACATGTTGGGGACTTGCTGCACCTCTGGAAAGTGTTTTATGGGGTCGTCTTAACGGTATTTTAGAGAGCAAGAAATGACTTTATTTTTAATCAAAAGCAAGTATTGATTGGGAAACTTTTGGAAGAGATCAAGATTATGAGTTACTTGTGGATAAAGAATCGCGGGAAGATTTGGGAGTCTTGGTGTAGGTTCGACTTAGCAAAAATGGGATAGGTTCGGATTTTCTGTTGTTGATGTTGTATGTGCGTTTTTGTTTGCAGTTGTTTTATGTGGTTGCTAGTTTCTTGCTAGCGGTGTGAAATAAAAGTTTTGTTGGCCGTTCAAAAAAAAAAAAAAAAAAACAGATACACACATGGAATATGGGTTTCAGATGAACATTAAACTGCAAATATATAAAAAATAGTATTTTGTTTCTTGAACACAAAACGAATCGCTTATTTAATCCACACAAAACATACATACACATATTACAATGGCACATAGTAAACATTAAAATTACACAATTAAGCATCAAAATCGGACTTAAGTAATAAAATCAAACGATTATACATCAAAACCTAAATCACATTGAAGAAAACTGTAACATTTCGCATTTAATAAATTCACGTTACGACAAGTTCTATTTTATAACTTACATTTAATTATTTTTGTAGCATTTTATATATATATATATATACATGAATTTATAAAAATAATAATAATAATAACCTCTAACCCAATATTCCCTCTTAATTTCCAGCCCAAACCAAGCCCAGCAGCCCACCTCCTTTTCTTGTCCTTAAATCTGAGCCCACAGACCTGAGCCCATTAAACCAGGCCCAAACCCCTCCTTCCATATTAATCAAAAAAAATGAATGGTCCCAGCCGGGTCTCGAACCGGGGACGTCATACGTACAAACACGCGTTTACACCACCTAGGCCACACACTTAGTTGGTTTAAAATCCAACTTAAAATTTATAAAAGCCCACCTTGTCTTTTTTTGTTTTCGTCTGCTGTGATGTGCAGCAACAGGGACGAAGTAAACAATCACAAAACTTACCATTTTGACTAACCTAATCATCCTAATTCACGCGTGTTTTGGACTAACTAACATGGAATCTAAATTACCGGCCATCACCAACTAAGATTACACGCTAATTATCATCATCGTTGACCAATTTAAATCAATTACGCGTTTTGACATTCAATGTGGTCAACCCTTGACAATTCGAAGACTGAAGTTTTAAAACTATAAATTGATCTTACACGAGCCTTCACAACTCGCCGTTTACACTTCCTCAATCTATAATTTCTCTCAAAAGTCTGCTGTTCGTGGTTTAATTGTTTGAGTTTGACTCTTAAGTGGACCGTTCAATTCATAGTCAATTAAGCTTTGTAAGTGTGTTTTTCCTTGTGGGTTTTGATGACCGGCCTATGCACAACATTTACCCTAAGATTAATTGGGTGAATGTTGTGTGAATCGGCCGATTGAAATTATTAGGGTTTCGTATGATATTTGGGGAAGATGACAAGTTTTCACGTCTGTTTATATTAAAAACGAAACAAAACCAATCACAAATTGATCCTCAGATCAGTTGGTTACGTCTGATGTTGTTTACCCAAGTCACCCGGGTTCGATTCCGGCCTGTGACATTCTTTTTGTTCTTTTTTTTTCATTTTTTAAAACAAACAAATCAATTAATTATATATAATACATTTTAATCTTATAAATTCGTTTTTAAATATTAAAACTATTTTATAAATTCTAAAAAAATTATATTTATTAAATCTGAGTCAAAAGTTTTATTTACAATTTTTATTTTTCAAAAATTCATTTATTTAATATTTATAATAATTAAATCAATTTTATACTATTATATTTATAAAAATCCATTAAAATATCAAAAAGATCTTATTAATCTCTACAAAAATTATCCTAAGTTTTTATAACATTAAGCTTTTCAGAAATGATTTTTATTTCTGAAAAATCATTTATTTAATATTTTTAATCAATTTTTGTTAGTTTTAATCATAATTAAAGCATAATAAATCCAATTTTTATTATTTTTGCACCAAAATTTTATACAATTTATTTTTAAATATTTAGAACAGAAATATGATTTTTAATATAATAATTCTTTAATTTTTGTATTTTTGAAAATTAAAGTTAAATTTTGGCAATTTGTAATAAATAGATTTAAAAATCTATTTTAAAAGAAATAATTTTATAAAAATTATTTTTATACTTCAAACACATTATTGTGAGCATTCTAAATTCAAATTTTATAAAAAGGCTTTCTTTTATTTAATTATCAAATTTCCCTTTATTTAATTAACATTTTATTTTAAATTCAACAATTGGATATCCCCAAATTCGAAGCCCTAGAAACTTATACATTTATAGACTTGGTAGACTTAGACATATATATTACCTCATTATAGGGTGATACTTGATACATTGGGCAACACACTATTTTTCAAGAGATAACGTTTTGCTAAGGTGAGTTTACATAGCCCCTTTTACTCTATTTTTACTATTTTTGGGGTGAAACATGTTCAAATATTTTATACTATCATTTACTCATATTCACTTGTGATTCAATTACATCATCATTCTATCATTTGACTGTAACAAAAAGACACAGTACAATCATTAACAATGATCAAGCCGCCTGTTTAGATTATAGCGCTATAGGTCTGACAAACCCATCCCCCGCATAAATTCAGGGATGATCGATAACAGTAACAACATTTAACTAACTTGCGAGTTAGTCAACAGTCGACACAAGGTTTGGTTGTACAAAGAC
This sequence comes from Ambrosia trifida, assembly GCA_028751855.1. Classification (NCBI taxonomy): domain Eukaryota; kingdom Viridiplantae; phylum Streptophyta; class Magnoliopsida; order Asterales; family Asteraceae; genus Ambrosia; species Ambrosia trifida. The sequence continues at coordinate 27,341,639 of CM054127.1, forward strand.
GCATTGCTACATGTCGGTATCATACTCTATCATCATACAACTTTGAATGTTGTACAAACTTTTGTTATCAATTATTTCCAAAAACCTATGTATTCTCACCAACTTTTGTTGACCCAAAATATTTCCAACTTAACATGTTTCAGGTTCTACTTGCTTGAGGATTTGCTTGAAGATATGTGCATAGTCTTATTAAATTTGATGTACGAATTCTTGTAGAATCATTGTATGTAAATTATTTAAATCATTCAATGAAATCATTATTCACCATGAGCTACTGAACAATCATCACTACGTGACATCCCGATGTTTCCGCCATCGGTTGGGGTGTTACAAAAACTTTAGTAATCAATAACATTAATTTCCTAATTTCAAACCATGGGAGAATAAATGCATACCACTAGAAGAAAAATCAAAACCCTAGTGGCAGGGAACGGTCGTCTTGCGGTTGGAGACGGCATGGTAGCATCACCGTTGAAGAAGGAAACTGAGGGACGTGACGGTGGTGGTGACATCACCGTTGAGGTTGAGGTGTTCAACGAATTGAATAACGACTTTTCGAATTATTCGAATCGAATTTCTCGAATTTTTAATATTTTTACCTGAATTCGTATTTGATTCGTATTTGTTTAAAATTCAATTTATTCGATTCGTATTCGATTCGAATAAGAAACTCGAATTCGAATAAATTCGATTTAGTTCAAATTTACAATAAATAATAAATTGTTGTACTTTTAGTTTTAAAACTAATATAAACTCATTCTTTTTAACATATAAAATACAAATCTACAAAATTGATAAACAACAATATATCAAAAACGGGTTACTAAAAATAGTAGAGAGTATAGTTTGTTAGAGTTTTATGATGTATAAGGTAAATATGTAAAATATGGTTACGGTAAAAGTTGTAGAAACTATGGATTCTTAGATTTTGACCAAAATTTAGAAGTTCTTTTTTTCAATGTGTATATTTGTGTATATAATAAGATGTTTGTGTGTATATATATTTAAAAAACATACATGTACAATTTTTATTCGAATTTCGAATCGAATCGAATTTAAAATCATAAATTCGTATTCGATTTACTGGACTCGAATTCGAATTGAATCGAATTCGAATTCTTGGTAATCGAATCGAACCAAGTCGAATTTCGAATTTTTCGAATTCGAATCGAATTCTGAGCACCCCTACGTTAAGGACAGAAGAGGTTGACTGTTTGGAGCAGATGCAACGGTTCGGAGGGGTTGCAAGTTGATGACAGTTATTTGGCAAGTGGCAGTTACAGTAAACTAGAGTGGTTTTAAGTTTGCTGGGGTTGTATAACAATCTTTTGTCAATTTATATTGTTATGTTTGTGACATAAATGCAGATTAGAGCGTCTGCAAGACAGTAATGCAATCCTTTCTCATTTTAATGATTATTTAGAGCAATGTTTCGCTGATGTGTCGAGTACTCTTTTTACAAATGCGCGCCTCTTAAAGTCAATGAAGTCAGACCTTGATTATTTATTTCAAAAACTGAGGTTGGTTGACCAGTACATTTGTTGTGGTACATTTGTTGCTCATCAACTTGATTGTTTTTTCACTGCTGATATTTTTGCATTTGTGTTTATTGCTTATCAGTCTATAGCTAATATAACTTATAGATCATCATCATCATACTCAGTTAATCTCACCTATAGCAAGGCTAAGGTAGGGTCTGAGAAGGGTAAGATGCAGACACCTTGCCTCTACCCCTAAGAATAGAGAGGCTGCTTCCAGTGAGACCCCCGGCTCGATGTGGTTTGGTATCAAGCCTTGGACATAAGGCACAGAACACTTAGCAATCAGGACAAACCCGATCGGTGCATGTACCCCTGTAACACCCCAACCGATGGTGGAAACATCGAGGTGTCACGTAGTGACGCTTGTTCAATAGCTCATGGTACTAAAGTGTAAATTTGAATACATTGATTTGAATAATTTTACATTGAAAGGAAATTACAGTATACAATAGTTCTAAAGCGTCAAAGCTAACTAAAATACAATATAGTCAAAGCTTAAATATAAATCCAACAGCTAAAAAGAAGCGTCGCAAAATAACCTGAAACATGTACGAAAATAGTATATGTCAATACAAAAATGTATTGGTGAGCAAACCCTGATTTGAATACATATAGTAAGAAAAGTGTTTAGCAATTCATGTGCGGTACCATTTGCAATTATGTAATAAGTAATATCCGTTCAAAACCAAACCTGAGAATAATGACTAACACATGACTAACCAACTGAATAATGAATTAACAAGACAATGACCAAGATTCTCTTAACAGAGTCTCAAGGGGGTATACCATAGTACTATTCATTGAAAAGCTAGGCCGCCCAGCGGTTAATGATTTTGACAAGTCATAGACACACCAATTAACATAAAGCAAACACACATGAGAATTGCATTTAGTAAAAGAAATAGAAACTTGATAGTAAGTACATGGGTCACCCCATAATAGTAAAACAGTAAAAAGGGGAAAGATATACTCACCTTGACTGTGACGATGAACTTGAAGAAATTGACTAGAATTAAAGAATTATGCTTGAACCTAAGTAAATTAAGAATGCTAATTTAGTGTCAATTATAACGCTGGTGTAAAGATATATGACTTGTTTTTTTTACTATTGAATAAAATAGTTTTACAATATAAAGCAATGATTCGTACTTATAGATACAATGTATGTTAAAGAAACTAGTTATTAAATATATTAAGTTGATGTATGCATAATGTGTATATCTGAACAAAGATTATAATTTGTTTATATCTAACGAAATCTATAAAAACTACACTTGTGTTTTATTTTTCGTTAAAACAAATAAATAATTTCGTATACATATATAAAAACGATTTATACTTTGTGATAAAAAGGAAATCACAAAGTCTTCAAGATCAGTGGACCGTTTCTGCCATAACTCATCCCAATATATATATATATATATATATAATAAAATAAAATGTTTGATGTTCATGTGTTTTTTTTATATAGGACACGTGTGATAACGAACAAATTGAAACCAAGGGTCGGTCTCTTGTATTTTATATATGAACAAAAATATAAGTCTTGGTTTATATCATCATCTTCCACAATATAAGAACCCTGAAACTCACCAAATTCTGAATTCAGAATTCGTGTTCTATGTTTTAAATTAACTAACCAATCATTAGTGTTTTTAATTCGTAAAGAAAGACGAGTAGAATGATAGTATTTTTTTTACCTCAAGTTTCGTACTTGTTTTAACAACGAAGAGTCTGGCCCGAATAACAATGGCGACGATGGTGGACGGAGATGAAAATAGAGAGCGATTTCGAGTGAGGAAACAGTTTAGCGAGTGTGGTGATCGGAACGGATCGTACTTCCAATTTTCATTGCGTATACACAACTCATCATGTAATATAAGGACAATTTGATAGATTAGTTCTTGGTGAGTCAAATTTATAGCAAAACGCCTCAGGTATACCACTTAATTGTCGCTGGCCATTAATATTTAGGAAACGTCTATGGAAAGGAAATAAAACGTTGGATATTAATTCATGTTTTAACAATCCATTTAATTGCTATCATTGAATACAAGGGAAATAATAACTAAGATTTATTCAACCAAAAATATCAAGTCTATCACCTCTAATTATAAAAAAAATAGTTTATTATTATTTCTTGTTAAAAATTGCTAAATACGTAATGGAGTTTAAACTCTAAAAAAAAATCATAGTTACTAAAATCTTACTATTTTTATTTAAAATAAAAAAAATATTCAAGTTATTGTCACTTTAGATTTCTAAAGTTGAAATTAAATAATCGGAAAGATCGTGAATGTTACAACCCCTTTGTCTTTTGGCTATCCACGCCATGCATGATTAACCGTCTGTCGTTTTTAACGTTATTTTCACGAAATTAGTAAAATAACGTTAAAACTAGTGCAACTTTACTTCCCCCCCCCCCCCCCCCGAGGGCCACACATATATACATTATATGTGCACACCGTAAGTGGGGCGTAATATAACTTATAGATGTTATTAACAAAAAATGTAACATCAAGCTTAAATCGGCTTTCTCAGAAACTATAATCTTCCACAAGTGACAATAATATATTTGGGAGGGTTCAATGCAATGTTGACATGTCTGGAAAATTCTGCCTTTGATTCGCCGACTACTGGCACCAATGCTTGTTGCGCCGCTTGGTCTCACTAGGTATGCAAATATACTTACAAGCTTACTAGCATTAACACAAATGGTTACAAATGTAACTGCCTTTGACTTTGAGTTATCGACAATATTTTGTATTGCAGCGATTGTTATGCAAGCGTTAAAGGAAGCATTAGGCGTTCCTGAAAGAATGGGTTGGAATGCCAATCCTTGTGCTCCTACGAATTAGGATTCTTGGGAAGGTGTTACATGTCTTCCCAATAAGAATGAATATGCTCTTATTACCTTTTAGATATTGAAGTGCAGCCGGAACATGAAGGACGCGGATGTGGTCGATACGAACCTTTTCGCAAACAAAATGAATGTCGATCTCTATATGCTTGGTTCGTTGATGATGAACTGGATTGTTAGATAAATAAATGGCTGACACATTATCGCAGTACACAACCGTGGCTTTCTGCAAAGGAACATGCAGTTCGAGTAAAAGATTACGCAACCAAGTAGCTTTGGCAACCGCATTAGCCCACCTCGACAGACCATGAGATTAAATTATCACCTGAAAACATACAGCAGCCACTAGTTGATCGTCTAGAATCCGGACAACCACCCCAATCCGCGTCTGAATATGCTATCAAATCATGTGAAGCGCTCACAATCCGAATGCCGTAATCGATAGTTCCCTGAAGGTACCGGAAAATACGCTTCATAAAAGCAAAATAGGGGTCTCGTGGTTTGTGCATAAACAAGCACACTTGCTGCACGGCTGCATCGCATAAGAGATGTCAGGACTGGTAAGGTCAGGTATTGTAAGGCACTTGCAAGACTTCTGTAAAAAGTGGGATCTACAAATAATTGACCCTCGGTAGCACTCAACTTGGCTGGCAAATCAACCGGTGTAGTGCACGGCTTACAGGCCGTCATCGAAGCACGTGCAAGTATGTCCTTCGCATACTGTGATTGGTCTAGAAACAGACCATGAGAGTGCCGTGTAACTTTAATGCCAAGAAAGTAGTGCAATGCCCCTAAATCGAACATAGCAAATTCCCTCGAGAGGACCTATATAATATTATTCAAAAGAGTGGTGCTGGATGCAGTAAGGATAATATCATCAACGTATAGAAGCAAATAAGCTCTGTCAGCACCCTTGTTGCAAATAAAGAGTGAGTCATCGCAAGCACTGTTGCGAAACCCATGCTGTAAAATATAAGAGGCGAAGCGGGTGAACCAATCCCGTGGAGCTTGTTTGAGGCCATATAAAGACTTCATCAATCTACAAACAAAATTAGGCCTTCTTGAATCGACAAAGCCTGCTGGTTGATGCATGAAAACTGCTTCGTTCAGGTGACCATGAAGAAACGCATTTTTAACATCTAGTTGATGTATAGGCCATGCACTAAAAACGACCAAGGATAATATGGTCCTTATGGTGGCCGGTTTAACCACCGGGCTAAAAGTTTCATCACAATCGCCCCCCACCGTTTGTGATTTCCCATTGACGACTAACCGGGCCTTATAACGTTCCAAAGTCCCATCCGATTTGAATTTGTGGCGGAAAAGCCACATACATCTAATAATTGGTCGATCAACAGGTCTAGGTACCAATTCCCAAGTACCGTTTTCCTGTAAAGCATCAAATTCCGGTTGCATGGCATGCATCCAATTAGGGTCAGTAAAGGCTTTGGAATAAGATGTGGGTATTGGTGAAATAGTGGTGGTCAGGAGAGTTGGGTATACGGGTGGTTTGATGGAACCGGTTTTGGACCGGGTGGACATTGGGTGGGTGTTGACCATGGGCAAGAGAATTGTAACACCCCAACCGATGGCGGAAACATCGGGATGTCACGTATTGATGATTGTTCAGTAGCTCATGGTGAATAATAAATTTCATTAAATGATTTAAATAAATTACATACAATTGTTCTAAGAATTTGTATATCACAAGATGAAAAATACTAGCTACACATCTTCAAGCAATAACTCAAATCTTCATGCAAGTATAACCTGAAACATGTTAAGTTTGAAAATATTTTGGGTCAACAAAAGTTGGTGAGAATACATAGGTTTTTGAATATAATTGATAACAATAGTTTGTATAACAATCACAGTTGTATGATGATAGAGTATGTGTCCGACATGTAACAATGCGTCTTTGTATAATCAAACCTTGTGTCGACTGAGGACTAACTCGCAAGTTAGTTAAATGTTGTTACTGTTATCGATCATCCCTGAATTTATGCGGGGGGATGGGTTTGTCAGACCTATAGCGCTATAATCTAAACAGGCGGCTTGATTAATGTTAATGATTGTACTGTGTCTTTTTGTTATAGTCAAATGACAGAATGAGTAAATGATAGTGTAATTGAATCACAGGTTTCAACAATGTAAGAATGAGTAAATGATAGTGTATAAAATGTTTAAACATGTTTCACCCCAAAATGTAAAATAGAAAAAGGGGCTATGTAAACTCACCTTAGTGTTAAAATGGAGACCCTTGTTGTATAAGTAAATGTGGCTCGTGTGTATCCAAATATCACCCTATTTCAAGGTAATAAATAAGTGTTGGGAAAACTTAATAAGTCTAAGTTTTCTAGTCTAAAATGTGATAGGGTTCCTAATTTGGGGATAATTAATTGATTTATGATTAAATTTGAATAATTTAAATAAATAAAGAAATAATTAATGAAAATGTTTTCTGATCAAAATTAACTAAAAATGGTTGAATTATAATGTAATAAATGTGAAAATAATTTTTATAAAATTATTTTCTTAATTCATGAATATTTAAATATTAATACTTATTTGGCAAAATATAGACTTAATATTTAAAAATATTAAAATTTATAAATTTTGAATCAAAAACTTATATTTCTGATCTAAATGATTAATAATAATTTATGTGAAATTTTGATGCAAAAATAATGAAAAATGAATTTACTATGATTTATTTATGATTAAAATAACAAAAATTGATTAAAAATATTAAATAAATGATTTTTTAGAAATAAAAATCATTTCTGGAATGTTTATTGTTTCATAAATTTAGGATAATCTTTGTGGAATTTTATAAAATCGTTTTGATATTTTTATAGAATTTTATAATTATAATAGAATAAATTTGTAATATTTATTATATATAATAAATAAATAATTTTTGAAAAACTAAAATTTGTAAGATGAAGTTTTTGAGTTATATAAACAAAATACAATTTTGTAGGATTTATAGATATTGTTTGCTATTTTATTTGCATTTTTAAAGTTTATATAAAGATATAAATAAAGGACAAAAAGAAAAATGGTGGGTTCAGGAATTGAACCCGTGACCTGTGCCTCCTAATACAACACGTTCTACCATCTGAGCTGCAGATCAGATATTGTTTTTATTCGATTTGAAAGCTTTTTATACGATAAAGACACTAAGTCATCTTCCCCAATTATAAACTAAGAACCCTAGTTTCTAAATCAACCAATTAACAACCAATAACCCCATAAATTATAGGGATATTATTCGGCTCATAACAGGGAATAATAACTCGCAAACAATTGGAACTTACAGAAGGTTTAGAACTCGATTAGGAGGGTCAACAGAAAAGTCAAACGACTTTGATTATGCGAATTTCAGCGAACAACAGAAAGATTTGAGAATGTGTGTGTGTTTTTCGGCACTTTTAGGTTGCTATCAAGGATTTAATTTATACAATAACACCCGCGTGAACGAATTAGGAAGGTTGACTTTGGGGTTTGATTATGAACGCGTATTGGTCTTAAATCGGGTATGTTTTGACCGTGTTAATGTGTTTAATACGCGTAATATTCTGTCAATTCCATCATACGAGTCAATCAGATGGTAATTTCCATGTTTAAGCTTCAATCAAAGAACAACCTATTGTGGTTGTGGCTCGGCACTTGTGCATCGACCAGAAGAAGAAGGGGGATCAGAAATTATGTGGCCTTAAATACATTAATGATTGGAATTAAAACAAAAAGTAGTGTGGCTCAACTGGTCTTGTGCGTGTGTGTTTGTATGTTGGCCGGTTCGTTGCTCGGGTTCGAGTCCCGGCTGGAGCAACTTTTTTTTTTTTTAAACAGAAAAGGGGGGAAGGGGACTGGTGGGCCGGACATGGGCCTTTGTTGCTGGGCTAGGAGGGTGGGCTTGGTTTGTGGGCTGCTTGGGCTCAGATTAAGGATGGTTGTGTTGTTGTTGTGGGCTTAAGAGTGGTTTGGATTAGACTAACATTATTATTATTATTATTATTATTATTATTATTATTATTATTATTATTATTATTATTATGATTATTATTATTTTTATTATAAAGTGGTTAAAAATAAAAGGAATATATATTGTTTTCAAAATCATATAAGGAGTACATGGTGGGTAAAGTGGTGATTTTATTAACTCAAACATTTGAAAAAAAAATACGTGATGTTACAAGAATCGGAAAAGTAGGCAAATTATCGAATCCCCCCTTCCCCCTCGTCACATTGAAAGGTTTTGATGTTGTGGTTAAATTGGGTAGTAAAAGTTTCAGATTTTAATTTTAGGGGGTAAACCCACACAAAGTGTTAAAAATTGTCAATTAGAACCATGTAATATTTATAACCTGATTTGCTAACTATGGGTGAAGTCCATAAGTCACAATGGATTATATCAAAAGGTGAAAAGTGAAGGAACTTGACGTATAAAAAGGCAACCGTTTACTGTTGGATAGGTGGCATGAATTACAAAAAGATAAATCCTTATTACAAAGAAAATTAAATTTACAACTAAGAATATTTAGAACTTGAGCGCCGTGATGCCCAAGTCGATCATGCCAGGGGAGAGATGTTGTGGTGATAAAACAGGCTTGTGGCGGAAGTTGTGGTGGAGTGATTGGATAAACGTCTCCCGTGGTATTGTGGCGGGAAAGGGTGCATCCAGTTTTGAGATCTTTCACAGAAAAATCGAAAGGGTCGAATTCAATAGAGATAAGATTGCCGCGTGTGAAGCGACGAACGGAAATAAGGGTTTTAATGACAGATGGGCTGTAAAGTATGTTAGGAAGGATGTAGGTTCGGTTATGGATTTTTTAAAAACCAGCGCCAGACCCATGTATTGGAAGTTGTTGCCCATTGCCCACGAGAATTTTAGTATTTACAGGAAACGAGTTAGGAATAGCAATCATACCCGCCCCTGTGTCCATAAGTCACGGGTCCTGTTGTTGTTGATTGAGCTGCATAGCTAGAAATGCGACTTGAATATCGGTAGGATTTAAAGCATCGAACCCGGGTAGTGCGGATGGACCACTGAAGTTGACCGACTGCTGCTGACCCGTGGGAGTGTAGAAGGCTAGTGGGGCAGTCAGGCCGGTTGTAGTTGGGCGGCCCGTGGGCTGCTGGGTTTGGATCGGTAGCCACAACCATGACTGAAGAGGAGGTGCGCTATTGAATACTGCAGCAGCAGATGCACTATGGAGTACTGCACCAACAGGTGCGCTAGTCGCAACCATGAGGAGGTGCGCTATGGAATACTGGCATACTGCAGCAAGTGAGGTGCGCTATGGAATAGAAGGTGCGCTAAGGAGGTGCTGGAGGTGCGCTTATAATAATACTGCAGATGCACTAAATAAAGAAAGGGGAAGAAAACGATGCGCTAATAAATTCGAAAAAAAAAAAACAGAAAACTTGCAGCCAAAGCTGCTGTTCTCGGTAGAAAAAAAAAAAAGAAAAAAAGAATAGGTTAAGGGAGAAGGTTCAAGAGCCTAGACTCTGATACTATAAAAGCCTTAATGGTTTTATTGAATTAATCGATCATAAAGAATTACATAGGGCCCTTTATATAGGGAAGAAACATAAGACTAATCTAGCACCTAATTAGGACGAGATAATGATTCCTAAAATACAATAATTATCTATAACATAAATATTACTATCTAGAATAATCTAAATATAATCGGTGCTAATACTGACGCCTTCATCGTAACCTGGATTATATGTTTTGATGTGCAGACGGAAAGTGTTTTAGGACAATACAATTCCCATTTGTTCCACAAGGTACAAGTCATTATTGTGGAAGTTTAGTCATTCTCAACGGATGCCTTCACCTGTGTGTATCTTATGCAACAATACTAGACTTCACATGGCGGAAGCACATCGATCTGTGTAGGATAAATGGTAATGAAGGTTGGCTCAAGGTGGCTGCTTTCTGCAACCCACTCATTTCGTATAAGATGTTTACAAAGCAGAACATTTACACAGCGAGTACCGCCAATTGGCTTGCTGTTTTGGATCAGGATAACGATTCTTTAAAAAAAATGAATATGGACTTCACAACACACTATCGCTATTTAGATTTTACGAGTTGGGAGTCTAGATCTACGCGAATGAAATATGTCGAGACTCTTGTATCACCAAATCCATGATTGGTCATATACTCATATTCAATTACTGCAGTCTATTATTTGTTTATGTTAGATCGATTGCTATTCTGAGTTTGTTGGGTCTTGTTTCAAACTCGGTAAAATGGGTTATTTTGACCCATACAAAAAGTAAACTGGTCAAATGTGTAAAACAAGTAGAAAGTCATCTCAACTCTCTCTTGCTAAAGAAATTAGAGTATTTTTAGAGGTTTATCTAACAAACTCAATCTTGAACATTTAGAGATATATAGATTTATATGAAATACAAATCAAATTCCATGGGTATATTTTAATCTAAAACTATACAACAAAAAAAATGAAACACAAATGAACTAACCTGACCCAAACTTGAATTAGAAAGCAACGACGAATATATATATAGAGAGTGATTTTAGGCTTCTAATTTGATGGCTGCATCAAGATCATCAACTGTGTTGTTTTGCTGTGACCAGAGTTGTGCATATCTACCATTATTTGATAATAAAACTTCATGAGGACCCTGTTCGACCACACGTCCTTTCTCCAGAACAATAATCTGAAATATTAAAAAAATAAATCAACCAAATTAAGGCCTTACAGTTACAAGTAAAGTTATACATAATGATAGTTGGAAACCAAAAAATATTTCTCTTGGTAGAAGGGGCAATTTCTAACAATATACTTACAAAATGGGTCAATCAACTAAAGTTTTAACTTTAACAGGTCAAACCGGCAATAACTCAGAAGTCATAATACTGAGTAATTACATTAGCACACTTAAAATATAAAATTAGGATCAATCTGACCTGGCCTGTTTCGGCCTATACCAAAAAACTACCTATTACCGGGGTACCGTCCCCTTTTACCAAAAAAAAAAAAAACTACCTATTAGCTAACCTGCCCGATATACCCATTTTGCCACCTCAAACTTTTGGTACCACATGTGAGAGTAATCGAATAGCTAAATAATTGATTTTTTAGGAAAAACGGCTTGCCTCGTCACACTGCATTGCAGTTGTAAGTCTATGTGCAATAAACACCGCTGTTCGGTTATCGGCAAGTGACTTCAATGCGGTCAGAATCTCTGCTTCAGTTGTGCTATCAAGCGCACTTGTTGCTTCATCACACAACCTTTTAAGAAAAAAAATCGAAACACAAACTTGAGAGAAGCAGCTAATGGTTACTTAAGACTATTTACTATCCTTAACTTGAAGTCTTGAACTGATTTTGTTAATTGGGATTCTTCAAGTCGCAATAACCACTTTAAAAAATATATATATCCCACCACGATTTCATATTCTGTCATGCGTTTTTTTCCAATCATAATTGACAAAGGGCGTTCTATGTGAACCGATTTACATAAATAGCCTTGTCTTTATTTAAGAGCAATGAGGTTTGATAATTAGTGTATTAAAAATAATGAAACAAGAAACTTACAAAATAGGTGGAGCTTTCAGGAATGCACGAGCTAAAGCAACCCGTTGTTTCTCACCACCACTAAGCTGTATGATTAAACAAATAAAAATGTTATCAAGACCCAAATCCCACCAGACTACGATTTCAATTTTTTTTATTTTTTGCTACAATATTTTATGTACATATTTTATTTTCTTATTGTATATTCTGTGAAATTTAGTGTCTTTTCCCTTGAAGTGTTATTTTAAATAGGGACTTCTATTTTAGGCATGCATTTAAGTTTCAAGGATATTCTGACCTAATAATAAGTAGATGGGTCATATTGGGTTGGACTTTTCCTCTATCAAGTCAAATGAGTAAAGAAGTAAAAAGATAAACAAAAAGAGAATCAGGTTAAAAGCGTCGAGTGACTGAGTGAGCCAAATAGGTCGACAATCACTCAATGACTCAAGTGTATACAGAATGCAAAAGACCTCTGTTTTATTTCATAAACTAGATTATCATTGTTAAAACACACCATTTTTTAATCATACTTAGCCCATTAAGTGTAAAGTTTAAAAAAATATAAAAAACTGCTAGTGGGCCTATCCGACCTGTTTTGACCAGTGCTAAAAATCTAAGCAGTTAAAGCGGTAAAATATCGGATATCGGTGAAGGGCCGATATTTGAGATATAGGTTATCGCGGTGAGATATCGATGGGATATTGGCAATTTTTATATCATGCAAAATCCATACATTTGGCAATTTAACACTAACAATTCAACATACTCTCCTACCATTAACAAATTAACCTTTTAGAACTTACAAAACACTAACAATTGTAGCAAGTGGGGACTTGTTAAGACTTAAAACAGTAATAAAAAAGTAATAACAACTATAAGAAGTAAGAAAAATGGAAGAACTAAGAAGAAAAACACCAATATCGGGAATATCGGTGATATATTGGTCAAATATCAGTAAAATATCGGCCAATATCGCCGATAATATCGGTACAAAATATCGGTACCAATATATCGGTTGATGACCGATAACCGAGATATCGGTGATATATCACTGATATATCGGCCGAGTTAACTACTTAGCTAAAAATATATCCATCATGACCCGTTACCCCAGCATAATGCCTTATTCTATATACACATATATAATATACATATAAAAAGCCTAACTAAACTTACCTTAAGCCCACGTTCCCCTACTAGAGTGGAATATTGTTGTGGGAAGTTCATTATAGTATCATGAATGGCTGCTTTTCGAGCTGCACTGTACACCTGTTTTAAAGTAAATTGATTAGTCAAAATGAAATCTCCTGCTTTATTTTATCATACTCGTTTATAATATTGACATAAAAGAACAATGAAAGACAATTAACCTCTTCAGGTGTAGCTGAAAGACAACCATAGTGAATGTTATGAAATATTGTATCATTGAATAATACCTGCTCAAAGCCAAGGGTGTTTGTACCATTCATGAGCCAGATCAAAAGAAAAATATAACTATCCTGAAATGTAAAATTCAATAAAAAGTAAAAAAAAAAAAAAAATATACCGTATCTTGTGGGACCACACCAATATGTTTTCTAAGACTTTCGAGTGTAACTTTTCGAATATCTTGACCATCTACCCTCACCTGTCGTATAAACAATTGTTAACACTTAAGAAACTGAGAACATCAACCAATGTATGTAAAAATGGGTCAATTTTAAATAATACAAACGGCTTCACAAAGCATATACTCAGGTAGTCAGGTGTTTACAACCTTTTACAGTGTTCTATAAAAGAATGGATCATTAGTTGGATTAACAGTTATGCAATCATGTTTACTATATTAGTAGTTATAAAATAAGGAAAAAAAAATGTATGAGGCACTGGTAGGTATGGGTGTCAATTTCGAAGTGTTTACTTATGAAAGTTCGATTTGGGTTCTCTTTCTAACAGATAAAATCAAAGTTTTTAGCGGGAAAGAAACAGGTGAACTGAGTCAAATAGATCAAACGGATAAAAAGTTGCCCAAAGTGTACTTCAAGGGCATTGACCTCTTAAATAATTTTATTAGAAAATCAGTTTATTGTTGAAACAGAATAACTTTTGTTATCATATTTGTTGTTAATTATTTATTAAAAAAATTCCCGAAAAGGCTAATAACCATTTTGCTACCTTTTATGTGTAGGTTAAGCCTACTGACCCTACCCATTTGCACCCAACACGGTCATTTGACCATATATGCTTGTAACTCGCTAGATTAAGTTAACTATCGTTTCATAGGAGATTGTAATCCAGCACATATATTATTCCATCCATCCGAAAATTACAGTTATCAGAAAAAGTTGAAGACACATTTACCGTGCCAGAATTAGTGTCAAAGAACCTGAATATCATCCTAAGAATGGTTGATTTACCTGCAGATGAATTTGACCTATGAATAAGAAGCACAACCAGAAGTCCAGAAGCAAACAACGAAATAACATAAGTGCAAATGTCCTTTTAAAGCCTAATGTCTCATGAGACTTTTTTATGTCACAATCTTCAACCAGTATATACAACATTATAAAAATACTGTATAATGTATTATTGGTTGCACATGAAGTTGTGGTTCTTTACTTCTATTTGTATTTTACTTTTTGATACTGATTAATATCTTGTAAACTTTACACTTTATAATCTTAACTTCTTCAGCACTAAAATTGTTTCCCTGTTAGTTTCAAGACACAAAAAGAGTAAAATTTTATGGGTTTGCAAACACTTTTTATGCTTTTTTAGGGAACAATTACAAAATAATTAATACATTAAATGTGATTGCAAAACAATATTACTACAATAATAATCAAAATCACAAAAATTTAACGACTTTAAACATAGGTGATCCATTTGACTAGTTCCCCATTTAGCTGAACTATTTTGTTTGGGATAAACCACAGCATAAATTCACCCAATTATTATAAGATAATGGGTTGAAACCGCCACCTCAAACATATCATTATAACTAGTTAACTCAGTTCATAGCTTTTATCCATGTGTAAACAAGTGACTACAAAAGAAACATTACCACTGCCACTAGTTCCAACAATAGCCACACTTTTGCCAGATGGCACCACAAACGATATTCCATCAAGAATTTTTCTTTCTGGCAGATAACTAAATATACAGGAAAACAAACAACATATCAGCAACTAAATTCACAAAAGCATAATATGGTATGTTATATCTACACACAAATATATACAGATTTTGAGGCATTGAAAATTTCAACCATAAGATAACATAGTGAAATAATGATGTAAAAACAACTTTTTTCAATTGTCAAGTGCTGTCTTCCTTCATGTAAATATCATGACCAAGTAATTGAGAATCGTCAGAAGATGCACTAACAACCCAATGTTTTAAGTTCTTTTTTTTACTTTCAAGGAATTTTGTCAGTCATTTCAGGGGGTTCGAACTTTGAACTGTGTTAAAAAAAAATGACTATTGCGATGTTCGCCAATCGCCATCATTTTGACCATAAATTAACGAAAAAACTAAAAAAGATAATCAGACCGTAAGTCACAACAATCAGTATAAACACACATTCAAACACCCTACACCCCCTTAGTGGATAACCAGGCTAATAGCGGTTAGTGGTTGTGGTTTAGATGCTTTATAAACAAAAAATTATGACCACCAGTTCAGAAATGTTGTATAAGATTATGCACAAAAAAAACGAAAAAAAACGAAAAAAAAAAGTTGTTTGGATTATTGGCTAAAAAACGGAGTTTCACCTGAAATGAACATTTTCAAATTCAATTCTACCTCCATCTAACTTTAAAGGCTTTGCATCATCTGCATCTCCAACTTCTGCCCTCTCCTGTGAAAAGACAACAAAACTGTTTCACTGACATCATAATAGATAAATGTCAATAATGCGTGCTGCTTTAAAGTATTAAGCATTAAACATTACACAACAAACCAATTAAAAAAACAAAAGAACAAACAAAGATCTCAATCCAAACACCCTTTTTTCTGCCTTTTAATTTCACAAACAAATTAACATATTGGATATGTTTATAATAGTTACTAAGGATGACCCGGTTCCTTAGAATAAACAATTTTAGGATGTATTTAACACCAACCGTTTGACCAGTTTCCATTCTAGCAAGATAATATAACCCAGTTGACCTATTTTCACATAGATAGGTTGAAATTGCCCCTCTACTAGTGTTGTTTAACCCAGAGACTTCCCAAATCACCAAGCACAAGGGTCGATACGAATTATGCTTTATCAGCAGGTCAAAGGGCAAAATTAAACTTTGAAAAAAGAGAGAGTAAACTCACCCAAAGTGTATTTTCAACACATAAACCACCTAAACCATTTTGTTATAAAATAAAAATACCATCAAAATAATAACTTTTTTTTTATCATCTCACATACTAAGCCGTTTTATAGAACTCATATTATTGGACAACCCGCCCATTTTCCACCTCTACTTGGAGCATATCTTACATCAAATATTCATTGGAATTTTGAAAAGTTAGAATCAAAAGGTTAAATTCTTATTTCTATTTATCTAATAATATTATTTATCAAGATCTAAAGATCACAAACATGCAACAAAATCATGAGCTCTACCTCTAGCAGTTGAAACATGGATTTCATGTCAACAAGACTCTGCACAGTTTCGCGATAAACACTTCCCAGAAAGTTGAGAGGAAGTGATAGTTGGAAGAGAAGTCCATTTACCATAACCTGTGGAAATTAAAACATAGGATATACAAATTTTAATAAATTATATTTGTAAGAAATGTAAGTGTACGTCTGAGACCATGGAAAAGGTATACCAGATCACCAACAGTCATTTGACCATTCAATATGCCATTTGAAGACAATACCATAGCTGATGAAAGAGCAATGCTGAACACTAGACTTTGACCAAAGTTTAAAATAGCAAGACTACGTTGTGTCTTCAAGGCAGCATCTTCATACCCTGAGGTACAATATTAACTTAACTAAGTTAATATGAGTCATCTAGGTTATATTTAATTGCTAACAAGTCAAACAAAATAAGCAAAAAACAGGTCATGGTATGAAGCGTCAACAACCTCTTAAATTGCAATACTAAAGATTAAAATTGACATTCTTGTATAGCAATAAATACTTGAAAAATATGGAGTAACAAATTAAAAGGTTCTTATATCAACCATGATTAAACAACATATAAATTAAGACAATCAACTTTGTTACGGCGAGTAAGAAACTGATTATTTGCCTAAACAATAGAAAAATATAACCACATTTACTTATTCAAACACTAAAAACACATAACTGCAACTTTCATAAGGCACGTCCAAACACCCCCATAATGATCCCACTCAGATACATCCAGGGACTTCACATATCGTAACCTTGTATAAGGAGACAAACTACTCACTTTGTAAATATTTATCATACTCCTCAGCTTCATAATGTTCGTTGTTAAAATACTTCACAGTCTGACAAAAAAAAAGTATTAGCTCAGTTCAAAAGGTAAAATGACGATGCATATATAATTGCACCAAAAAGAAGCATATAATTCAATCAGCATTGCACCAAAAAGAATCATATAATTAAATCAGGAACTCCTCACCTCATAATTTATAAGTGAATCAATTGCCCTAGTGCTTGCATCATTATCAGCTTTATTCATTACCTTCCTGAACTTAGTCCTCCACTAAAAAAAAAATTAAGCATTTTAATTAAAGTAAGTAATTATGAGACATCAAATTATTAAACTCAAAAAATCAGCAGTAACTAAACGAGCTGTAGCAAATAGTGTTTGATGTGCTTCTACTATTTTAAATTGTAAATTTCAAATAATAATCAGACATTCAGACATTTGAGCATTTATAAACTTCTGTTTTTAACCACGTATACACATAACACAATGACAAAAAGCGATATTTTAAGTTGTGAAATGAAAATAAAAGTATCTCACATTAGGTTAAAAGAATGGCATGAAACTGATTATTGTGACTACAAGTCCTCATAATCAAATGATCATTTCCAAAACAAAATCCAAACACCCCCTATAAAAGAGATGGCATACTTGTGTTATAGTTAACGTGAAGGCAACATATGCGGCAAATGACAAAGAAGTAATCCATGCAAATGTTGCTCCAAATTTGTATGCCAGAATACCTGCTACCATTGAAATCTGAAAACACAAGATGAATATATATAAGCAACCAATGATTTAAACAGCTAAAATTGGCTATAAACTTGAATAATACATACATACATGTAATACAATGGTTATATTACAAAGATAAATGAAAGAAACAATATTTTATCAGATTACAGACTATATTAAAGAGAACAAATAAGATCACCTCTAACACTGTCGGTACAACATTGAATACCATGGCCCCAAGGATGAAATTAATAGCTCGGCTACCACGATCAATTATTCTATTTAAAGCTCCCGTTTCCCGACTGCAAACATAAAATAAATAAGAAACATTCTACACTCAGAAAATATGAGTTTGGGTGTACGCTTTACAAGTGATTATTTAATGTTAAAAATCAGAATAAAATTATTAGTTGTAATAAAACAAGCCCTAAAAATGAGTGTATCTAGATGATCAAATGTTTTGAGTAATTGGCAAAGTTCTGATTAGTTAAGAAATGATTAGCTAAAATTAAAGAACAAAACTAGTTATTCAAACATTAAAACTAGTTATCGACACTTGTCGCGATAATCAAAAGATCGGTTTCAAAACTATGTGCTTTCAAGTGAAATAAAATAAAAGATGTAAAACCTTAAACTAAGTTAAGCAAAATTAATAGACTCGATCTTTTGCAAACACACCTTAGATGATATCGTAGATCAAGCTCATGTAAATGTGCAAACACCTGTAATACACCGAGCATATAATAAACCTCATAACTCTACATAGATAAACCCTATTGATCAAATGCACACCCCAACGGCCCACCCGCACCCCAACTCAGGGGAGGGGGTAATATGGTATTTACCTTCCTTGAAACTGATCTAATAGTCCGTAATGCCACCTTTGAAAACACTGCAGTTCTCAACTCTGAAACAATACATATAAACAAGCGTAAGCATGAAAATGAGGAGGGGCAATATAAGTACTTTTTCTACAAATACAAGGAGGAAAACTAAGGTCATAGTTTGATTTATTAAAGATTTTATTTTTAGATATAAAAATATAAAAGCACAAGCAATTACTTCATAACGAAGTACCGTTGAAAGCAGAAGCCCCTGACCGTGCTATACCATAACCAACCAACACAGCTGCAGGGCTGACAAAAACAGCTAAAGCCGTTGGATTAGCAGCTGCAAACTCGGCAAGTGAACTAGGGTTTCCTGTTGCTGTTGTTAACCAATCAATGGCTAGCTTGAATAAGAATGGAACCTGAACATTCAGTACCTGGTTTGAAAACAAAAAAAGCGATAATTCCCTTAGCCATAATGAGCCAATACAGGTGGCAACATGTGAGTTGTGTAACAGATGGGTCAAATCAGGCTGGATTGGGTTGACCCGCTAAGGCGCTAATAGTTTCCTTTTCCTATCCTTCTTTTGAGGAAGATGCTAAACATATCCCTTAGGGCCTTGGTTTTAAAATGCGCGCATCGTGATGCGCACGATGCGCTGATGAGATCGCATCAGGTGATGCGATGAGCAACTATTACGTGATGCGAGGATGATGCGCTCTAAATTACATAATGCGCACCTGATGAGCTCGCATAATGCGCCATGATGCGTGCATTTTGTAAAACCGACCACTATAGAGTAAAATTGCACAATGAGCTAGTAGAATGTGCTTAATAAGCTTGTACAATGAGCTAATGAAGTTGTTAAGTGAGTTCCTACATAGATTACTTGTACCTTTTGCATAGGCTACTTGTACACATAAGGGTTCAAGGCTTATTTTGGTTATATTGAACGTTTATCTTGGTACTAAAGCTATTTTCTTGCATTTATTTATTTCAACGTCTAAATTTTTAGTGTTTAAAGTCAACAAGTTAAAATGTTATCTATATATAATTTTTTAAATAACAAGCGCGCATCACGCATTACGCATCGGCTGTTGGGATCAAAACGCCTCGGAGCGCAACGCGCATTTTAAAACCAGCTTAGGGCTATGATTAATAAGACTTAATAGTGGTTTTAATGGTTGAAGGACAAAATCTGAAGCATGGGTGGTTAATGGTTTTTGGACTTTTGGGTGGCTGTAAAATGGTGGTAAAAGTACAATAACTGAAATATAAAAATTGATAAAGATCACCTCTTTAACATAGCCCTAAAGACTATCGTTTTTTTTATAAATTAAATAAAAAAGCTAATGTACCAATTGTGATTACAAAAAGTTATACTAAAACGATTGGTCAAATTTCTTGAATAAAGCAACTTGGGAGGTTGTGCAACTTTTAAGCACTTGACTAGAGGGCGGCAAAATGAACACGGCATGTGGTTGATTAGCATGTTAAATGTATTTCGGGCCTACAAAACATGTCGGTCAAGTTGGATTGCCCAGGCAATTCGTTGTCTTCCAAATTGTTTTTTAATTTATAAATAGTTAACGTATTAAATATAATTAAAAAAGCTATTTTAATTAATAATCTATATTTTTTAGTAAAATAGTTTAATAGGTTGTAAGCATTTAAATACACTTTGGATGACTTTCAACATGTTCGAGCCTTTTAGCTTCTTTTTTTTGCCCGGTTGGGTTATTAAGAGATAAAATAGAACAGAAAACTGACTAAATTTCAGTCGAATGGGGTCAAAATTGACATCTTTACACAAATATTCAAATTGACTCATTTACTCACCTTGGCTCCAACCAAGAAACCCAATGCGGTGAGCACTCGCAATCTAAACTCCATGTTATCTTTCATCCACAAATATGTCGCTAGCGTGCCAAGAATCTTTGTGTTACTAATTTCCTCCCCTTTCGTAACAAGATTCTTTTCATCTTTTTTATTGGGCTTTGTCTCTTGTGCACCACTTGATGTTGTTAATGACGCAAACCCATTCGGCACAGAACCCTGCTAATTACAATCATACAAACATGCATCAGAAATGTCGATACTCTACACTGCCACATAAATTATGGGACATCCAAAAGAGAACTCAATATCAGTATAAATAACAGAATCCCCAGACCCCAATTATAACATTAACAAACAAATGCTTATATACACATAGTCTCAAGTTCCTCTTGTGATGAAATATTAAGAGAATGAATCAAGTTTCAGCGTAATGCAAATATTCATAAACCAACACATCAAAACCATCCATCCATGGTGCATAAACCCACATTAACCCACCTACCTTACAGAAACTCAATTTGAACTTCAAAAACTTTCATATAAATGAATTGTTTCGAACTTTCGATAAGCATTAGTTCGTTATTTTGACAATTTGGCCACAAGCATACATCTTTTTGCACACATTCATATATCTGTCTTTTTTCCATCCCATTTTCAAACTAATAAACACAAAACAATGCCTATCTTACTCAGATCAATCAATTCCTAAACTCAAACCAATACTAGGGGTGTAAATGATGCGCAACGGCTCGAGAGAGCTACTCAAGATCGGATCGGTAAAAAGCTCGAACGAGCCAAAGCCTTAACGAGCCCGAGCTCGAGCTTGAAAAATGACTTATTAAGTTATCGAGTCCGAGCTCGAGCTTTTCATACAAAGATAGTTTAGGCTAACGAGCCTAAACGAGCCCAAACAAATTTTATATTATTATTATTTTATTTATAGTATACCTACTATTTAATATTTGGCGAGCCGTCGCTTAAGCTATCGAAGCAAGCTCGAGCTGAGCTTTTAGCTCCTTTAAAATTGTTCTAAAATTATTTCGAGCCGAGCTCGAGCTGGTTTTACTTTTGAGCCGAGCTCGAGCTCAAAGTATTAGGCTCGAACCGAGCCAAGCTCGAGCTTGACCTTCATAAAATCATGACCAGCCGAGCTCGAGTCCAGTCAGGTTCGGCTCAGCTCGTTTACACCCCTAAATTCAATACCCCCAACAACAACAACAACAACAACAACAACAACAACAACAACAATAATAATAATAATAATAAATAGAAACCTTACAGGTTTTTGAGGTGAATTAGGAGAGAAATCAGAGACAAAGGCATTTAAATGTCTAAAAAAGTGGGTAGAATTCCTGGAAACCGCCCATGAATTAGGTCGTCGAACGGTTAAGACACGATTGCTTAAACTGTGTGAAGAAGAACCACCACCGTTGATAAAAGAACGAGCAACAACTCTGCTACTACTACTACTACTACAGGTGTGGGTGGTCGAACTCATCATCATCATGATGTTGTTATTGGTTGTAGTGGTTCGGTAAATGAGTTGGCGAGCCCTAAGGAACCTTGTGGCCATGGTTGATTGCATGTTGGGTTTAATATAACATTGGATTGTAATAACCGTTGACTACGATGCGTACACGTCGTTGGATTGGATTATTTGGTAGCAAATTGGCTGCTGCTGCTGCAACCCTAGTTTGAGTTAACGTAGTCAACAAGTTTGCAGTCGTGGCGGCTCAGGGCTTGTTTGGTGTAGTCTGAAAATTACTTTTCATGTATGAAATCTCAAGTTAGGTAAGGTTGTAGGTATGAGATTGATTATTCAAAATAGATTATGCGTTATGTAAAAGCATGAGTTGAGCTGATTATAGGTTATTGCGTATTGGTAGCCTAAAAAACTGATTATCTGCATTTTCTAACCGCAATCCCAAACACTAAAAACTGATTATCTGCGTTTTCAAAACGCAATAATCCAAAAATCAGATTCAAAACGCAATCCCAAACACCCTCTTAGTGTAACAAATCGTTTTCGGTACCCACTTTTGGCGCGTATTTAGGACCAGTACGGTGTCAGTTTGTACCCGTACCTTACCAAGCATTTGTTCGGTACTAGTAGGAGTAGTAGCCAATTTTGGTAATTTTTGGGATGGAGACTTTCAGTACTGGCAAGCTCATATCTAGTTACATGTTTATATATTTGTGATAGGGATATTTAGTGTCTAGGTCGATTGGTTTTGTGAATGTCTTGTCTGGATAGCTAATTATGGTTTTCGATTTACTAGAGGTACTAGTCGGCCAGAATGGCAAAAAGGAGTCTGAAATCTAAATATTCACGACTGTTTTATTTTGGGAGTTGTTAAACGAGAATCACACCAAAGTCACCTACCATATCATATGAGTTATATGATAGGGTGAAAAAGAGGTTATATAGGTCGTATGAATTTTATCAGTGGTCACGTTTGTTATTTCTTTGTCATTAAAACAATCATGCGGTTCATATGATTTGACTCTTTTACAACCAGTATGACCATTTTTCGACCTCCCATGTAGTATGTGTACTTATCATACAACCGATATAACCACTTTTCACTCATACGACGCATCATATACACAAATAACAATACACATGTAGATCTATTTGTGATATGGTGTCATGTGTCACATTAATTCAAAATTACCAACGGTCATCAAACCCGACAAGTCAACAATAGTCAACTCACAACATCAATATCCTAGATCATCCATCAGCTTCATACAGATCGCAATAAGCCCGGTTCAAAATTGTATTATACAGTAGACCAACAGAACATCATACATAAAAGTGAATTGACTATAGCATTAACATAGAAATAAGACATAAGACATAACATATAAACTAAACAAGCTCAATGTATGCCATGGGTGCGTTATCCCCTCTCCGTGGCAAAGTTCTAATGATCCTTGTGTACCCTCCATTTCTTTCACCGTATCTTTCAGGGACCTCAGCGAACAATGCATGCACAATCTGCTTTTCATAAATGAACCCAAGCGCCTGTCGCCTTTTATGAAGCGAGCCTTCTTTAGCCAAAGTGATCATCTTGTCAACATATTTCCTCACAGCACTGGCTCGTGCTCTGGTGGTTTTGATCCTTCCGTGTTTTAGAAGTTGAGTGGTTAGCCCACGAAGGAGAGCTTTTCGTTGGTCTGGTGGACGGTTGAGCTTAGGGACCCGCCTTCCGTGTCTCATGGCGGAGACACGGCCACCATTGTCAATAATGGTGAAGTTATGTTCATAGCTGTTATTTCCTGGTAGAAAGCAACAAGATTATAGATATGTTAAGTGCGGTTATTGCAATGTTACACAAAGCATGTGTCTTTGCTAAAAGAAAATTATGGGCAGATTGAAAATAAGTATTCAGTAGAGAAAAAAAAAAAGATGTTGTGAACCGCTGCATACAATAGAAGGAGACAGAGTTATCATACGAGAAGCTCCTGAACTACGAGAAGAATGAACCTGTATGTTATAACTTATAAGTATGGTTTTTATTATTATGTTTATTTGTTAAGCGCATCAGTTGTATGTTTATGTTATACTCCCTACGGTCACATGAGCTTCCAACGATTCCTCGTTTGGGAAGTTTCAAAGCTAAGACTAGCTATAGTACATCTTTTGGATATACAAGATTCAATCTTTTTGTCAGATACTATCCTAAATCATAAGTCAGATGCCATTTTCATTGGGCTCTCCCTTATCAATATATACATTCTTTAGAACCCTGAATATTTACATTCATGAAATCGAATAATAATAATAATAATTATTAATAATAATAAGATGATTGTTTATAAAGAAACCAGTCTCCAAATTTTGGTTTCACGCATCCTTGACACAATTACATGAACTTCTCCACACTCAGTCCAAAATTCGCTTAGGTTTTTACATAGTCGTCAATAGCGATGAAATAGCGGGCGGCCGAGCGCTATTTGATATTTAGCGACACACTAGAAGAAAATGTAAGAAATATTTTATATGTGTATTTTATCAAAAATAAATAAATAAAATTACAAAAATCTTCCTGTTTGTCTCTAAATCCTATACAACGCCATCAATCTGATTCGCTGCGTAGCGCGCTATAGTGCTCACTATGGGTGCTATTAACATCAATGCGTTTTTATTATAAAACTATTATAAAACACGATATCAAGTTTATACAAAAAAACATAGTTGTGCTTTTATATTTTCTTCTTACAACTTTCATTTCATAACTGGCAAATTACATTAAGATAGGAGGTAGACGGACAACAAGCTACACCGCCACCCCTTTCTTGATCGCAAAACCTAGTCTACTAACAACAAACCCTGCCCCTTTGGGGTCGAAATGTTGTTGCGGATAACCCGTTGGACCCTGGTCAGGAAATGGACAACTTCCGGTGCCAAGGGACAAAAGCGTGTTGATTTTCTTCACAGCATATCCAAAATGTTCATTTCATAGCAATTTCATATCCAAAATGTTCTTCGGATTCCCGACACTCACATGTCTCATTAAGGTAAGTTTCATCAACAAACTGTAACCTAAATCTTGTTCCTATGTTCAAGAACTCAACTACCATATCACAATTCACAGCTTACACTATTCACACTAAACCCTTAATTCAACAAACCCTATAAATCACAAATTCAATGCAGATATAACAACAAACCTCAACCCATCATATTATTATACATATACACCTAACACTAACCAAATGCACATAAAAAAACACATACAAAACCACAAATAATAACCAAGATCACTTTTTTATACCTGGAGTGAGATTAGAAACAGGGTTAATAGGAGCAAGACCCAGAAAAGATCCAAACACAGGCTTGCAATTGGGTTTAACCCGGTTGAAGTTTGTGGGACGAAAAGAGCAACGGATTGAAGAAGTTGAAGTGGGTATTGAAGGAAGTGATGATTTAAGTGACGACATGCTCCATGTTGTTGTGGCACTCGCCATTGTTGAGCTTAGATTGGTCTGCAATTGTTGGTATGAAATTGTTGGTGATGGTGAAGATGATGTTATGTAATGGATAACTGGATGATAAGCTTATGCCCCAATTTATTTTTATGTTTTTGATCCCTCAAGTTAAGGGTTATTCTATTTAGACCCGTATGTGTGTATATATATAGAGAGAGAGAGAGAGAGAGAGAAGTTCGGTATAGTCTAAGGGGCTGTTTGGTAAGCCTCTTAATGAGGCTCTGAATCATTCAGTAGCATTCAGCATGTTTGCTTCAGCTTCTGAATGAAATGGTTAAGGCTGAACCATTAAGATTTGGGATGTTGCTGAACTATTAAGCACTGAACTACGCTGAACCTTAATGGGACTCTCCTACCAATGTGGGACAAGACAATTAACCATTAAGAGGTACAACTTAATGATTCAGCACTTAATCAACCAAACAACCCTAAATAGATAATCATAAAAAGAGAGTACCGATTCCGAAAATCACCAAAAATGAGTACTGGTACTGAAAGGACTCGGTACGATATGTTATTTGAACGTAAATCAATCTGAAATACCGATACTGGTACTGGTTTGATTTCGCTACCAGTACCATTTGCTCATCCCTATATGTATAGAAGATTATGAGTGATTTTTCGG
Source organism: Ambrosia trifida (assembly GCA_028751855.1). NCBI lineage: Eukaryota > Viridiplantae > Streptophyta > Magnoliopsida > Asterales > Asteraceae > Ambrosia > Ambrosia trifida. The sequence goes on from CM054127.1 coordinate 27,368,026, forward strand.
TGGGACTTCACTAGGGGCGGACCTACGTTGTGACGTACGAGCTCATGGTAACACATTGAGTTTTGAATTTTTAATTTTTAATAGAGGATATACATAAACGAGTGAACCTATAATTTGAAGTGAACACTTGTAACAAACTAAGATAATGATCTAGCGAGTTAAAACTTTGAGTTTGATCAATGTCATACCAATTTTTTTGCAACTTTTTTTGTTTTTAAAACGAACACTCCGATTTTGGTATTATGAATAATTGGTATGCTCATTGATTTAAATCGGTTCTTCATCACAAATTTGCTTAATCTATGTGATTTTAAAGTTTTAAAAGAAGCATAAAAAATCTAATAATTCATATTAGTTTAATAGTTTGGTATGCTCTCTGATTTAAATCGTAAGTTGGTTTACATTTGTATGGATACAAATTAATTATCCGAGAAGTAAGTTTTGATGACTGTCCAATATGATGTCAAGGCAACTATATCTTCTAATTTATGTGAAGTTTTTATCTGTTTCTTCGCAAATATAGCATACACTACTATGCCTCCTACCACTTGTAAGACTGTAAGGAGTGGAGGGCGGGAGAGGGGCGGGAAGGGGGGGAACACCACCGCCACAGGGGCGGGAAGGCTGGCGTGGGGCTGGGGGCGGGGAGAGGTTCACCGGCGTGGGGCTTGGGGTGGGGGTGAGGTGGCAGCTTCTTATTGGTCAGGTTTTTTTTTTAATTTTTTTTTTAACTTTAACACAATATAATATTATTTCCTTCCCCCCTCTTCCCCCCTTCCACTCCCCACAATTATTTTTCCCCCCACAAGGGTCCCACAAGTGCCACATGGCGCTTCATCCTCCTCTTTCCCGCCCCCCCACTCCTTATAGTCTAAAGGAGGAACTGTAGTACATTCTTGGTTGTAAGAAATTTGACTAGACTTAAAAATTAAATGTTTAGTTGTGAGAAATTTGAGAAACGGAAAAGCGTGAATAAAAATCATGGATGTACCACTGGATTTCACAGACGTTGGGTGGTAGTCGAAGCACGATAAGTCGATAAGGCCCCATATGTTGTTTTATGTGGGTTCATTCATGAAGGATGAAGGCATCCTTGCTATGGACGAGCTCCGATGATGATGCAAGAGCATCAATTTTGGGTAACAACCCGACACATGAGGATGTCGGATTGGGATAACCGATTTATACATACTTTTTTGTACATATTGTTCATCACTTTTGACGTTTTCGAATGAATTTTCACTTGATTTGATGCTTAATATTATTCTTTGAGAAATTTCAGGTGATTTAAGCTAAGTTATGAAAAATAAGCGAAAAAACATATGAAAATAAAGAAAACAACAAGTTATACCCAAAGGATTGTCGAGGCCGTGTCGTGTGACATCTGTCACCTTCAAATTTTATTTGTTTGGCAAATCTAGTCCTCCATGTATTACTGTTTTTCCATTTCCAATCATTGTATTCGAAACTATTACCGAAATAATAAAGATCTCGAGTTTATTTTTTAGTCATTTCATCCATTCGTGCCTTATTATCAATATATTTAAGTATTGGAACCAATACCGTATCCGAGAATAATAAATAATAATAATTTTATTTTCAGATTTAAAGAATATATATATTAAGTGCTTTTACAAACTCTAAATCTCAAAACCATTTAAAACCCACCATCCTTAACCCACCACCAAATAACCAAACCAACCCATTTTCCCTTAAGCCCACACGTGACAACCTAACTCAATCGAGCCCAACCTGTAGCTCCTCCCTCTTCTCTCGTTTTGAACCCATGACCCGGATTTGACCCAATTCGACCCATCGACAATTACCCTCAATCTGGCGCGTTAATTAGCAATCAAAACCGAAGATCTTTGCGTCTGTGATTCCTCCACCTTCTATTCTTATCTAATTCAATCCAAAAACGCGTATAGATCATCAATTAGAGCTAATTTATTTTCGGTTTTATAACCTTCCAAATCCGAATTTGAATCCGTATTTATACTCATTGTTTGGGCAATTGAACTCCCACGCGACTCCTAAAACTACCGAAAATCACAACCCCTCAAACGTTTATCTCTTCGTCATCCTCATTCTCTCCAAATTTAAGCTTTTTATTCGGTTTGCTTTTGTTTCAATTGAACCGCCATAATACTCGACATGTTTCCATTTTATTATGTATTAGAATCGATTTGAGTAGAGGAATAAAAGCCCTATGATTTCGTTAGCTATCTATATCGAATTCGATTTCAATTGTAGGATTGAGATGTTAGGGTTTATAAGTTAGAATTGGGGAATTTCGAATCTAAAATAAATAACAAACACGAGTTTTTTTTTATGAAATAGAGTTTTTTTTTCGAACTTTTTGTGACTTTAGAGTATGTCAGAATACAAATTATGAGTTTGGTACTTCCGCAATCTAAGATTGCGGAAGTGGTTGACATGGCAGTGTTCTTGTACATCGTGGACAAACCGTGGACAACATGGACAAGTGATATCAATTTCGTTTTATTGAGTTGCTGACATGGCACTTCCGCAATCTTAGATTGCGGAAGTCAAATGTTGTTTTAGAATATAGTTTGTATTATATATATATATATATATATATGTTATTTAAACATTTAACTAAATATATTCAACCAACATATCGAACGTCCGAATATCGAAAGTAAAAACATTCAACCAACATATTTTTTTTTCCATTTCCATGCAACACATTACACAATAATTTTTCACACTTATATCCGAATTCCATAAATTTCGCGCGTTGGAGTCTATGGTTAAATTGCGGATCTATCAGTATTAACCCTATTTTTTAAATAAACTAAAAACATTACATTTTAATTAATAAAAAATATTTAAATATTTAAAAAAATTATTTATTCAAACGGCTAACATCGATCCAAAAATAAGAGGGTCCATGGCATGGTAAAAAGGGCTCTTGACATGCATGCTGGAAAACCTCTCCGGCCACCACCGTCGAAACAGTGGTTGGGGGATGCAAAAAAGAATATGGATGGATTCATATACAACCTTTAGACCCTCCAACATTAATATATATGAAATCACATGACGAGTTTGCCATTTAACACGTTATATCACGTGCAAATGTAACATCGGTCCAAATGATTTCATGCAGATGTAACACCGATCCAACAAATACTAAAAAACCATAGCCTCCAACGCGCAAAATTTATGGAATTCGGATAAAAGTGTGAAAAAACTTTGTGTAATGTGTTGCATGGAAATGGAAAGAAAATATGTTGGTTGAATGCTTTTACATTCGATGTTTAAAACGAAAAAGAACTAACCTATATATAATACAAAATCGATTGTAACTCTAAAAAAAAAGAGATTTGACTTCCGCAATCTTAGATTGCGGAAGTGCCATCTCATCGAACCACAACCACACAAAGCAGCCACCTTGACTGGCCTTTCCACGTTTGCTTAGGCTTTTGTCCAACTCATTAGCCATGTCATCACTTCCGCCCATTTTCACAATTTGATTTCTGACAACAACCAAAGTCACAAAAAGTTTAAAAAAAATACACTAATTCGACAAAAAACTCTAACAAATACACACCCAGACAAGCTGACCTGGGAGTGGGTTTTCAAGTCCCAAGGGGACCGAACATGTTCCCTTTTTCTATTTGAATCATTTTATGCAGCTTTTATTTTTTCGAAAATAACAATTATAAATTCATTTAATTATTAAAAAGAGAAAACTTAATCCAAAATTTTTATAAAAATTATCCTAGCATCTTTTTTTTTTTTTTTTGAAAGGTTAATTTTCTTTTAAATCCTGTGGTCTGTGAGACTTGAACTCGAGACCTTCCACAACCTAGGTGCTTTAAAGATTTTGCCTTTGCCAATGGATTACCACCCCATTGGTATTATCATAGCGTCTTAAAACCCTAAAGTTTATATTCATAATTTTTTAATGTATTTATTTAGTTTAAATAAAAATTATATAGCACTATGGTACTCGTTGTAAAGATAATAAAACGCTCGTTAATTTGGTGTAATTTTTTTCTTTAAAAAATCTCGTATATAAAAGATATTAACGTTTATAAATTATCGAAGGAAACATGAGAGTGAAAAGTCCAATTTTATTTTTAAATTATTTTTTTTCCCTACAATCACTCAATGCCACATGACATCCTACGTAGCACTATCAAAGAGGAGAATGGCTAAGTTGTGCACAAGGATTTTATTTGGTCTTTAAGTCTATTCAACCTAAGTTGTGCACTTGATTATAACATCAACTGTTTAGGCATTCTTGTATTTTACAACGCAGGGGCTTAATACTGAATAAATAATAATGATGATGATGATAATAATAATAATAATAATAATAATAATAATAATAATAATAATAATCTATATCTATATCTATATCTATACATATAATAAACCAAAGCCATTTTAATGACATGGCACTCAAAGAGGGTATTCTCTTCATTGAGTGTGCCATGTGTCATCCCATGTGGCAATTATTTTTGGAAAATAATAATTTAAAATTTAAAAACAAAATTAGATTTTTATCTCTAATGTTTTCTCCCATAACTTATAAACGTTAATATCTTTTATATACGAGATTTTTTAAAGAAAAAAATTACACCAAATTAACGAGTGTTTTATTATCTTTCAAACGGGTACCATAGTGCTATATAAAAAACGGAGAAAAAAACGACTATTATCTTGTGTGGTTTGTTCCTGCAGGAAAAAAGCACAAAGTGTTCAGGTTATTCATTAATCATGTATAGGCAAGTCATTAGTTATGTTCAAACCAGTAAATATGATTTTTATTTACAACATGTGTTAGCATTGGAGTTGTACATTGTTTTAGGTTAGGTTTTAATATTAGAGTTATACAGTGTTTAAGGTTATGCACTAACATTGAAGATACATTGTTAATTGTTTTAGGTTAAGTGCTACCCGAAGCTTTCCTGCATGTAACTATAAAACGCATCAGTCTATTTCAGGTGTAAAATTGATATTTCAAATTAGATTTCTCAACCCGGGACGTTCCCGGGATATATTAGTTTTAAAAAAAATTGTAGGTTTGGGTCGGGCCTGGAATTAGGTGATACCCGACCCAATTACCCTTTTTTTATATTAAAATATGATAACTTATGGCAGAGATTTGTTTATAATAATAATAATAATAATAATAATAATAATAATAATAATAATAATAATAATAATAATAATAATCATTAATCATATATTGGCAAGTCATTAATTATGTTGTCATATTAGATATTTTATTATGTCATATTAGATATTTCAACCCGGGACACTCTCCAACAGGTAATTGCTATATTTTTTTTTTACCATATTCTGAAATAGCTCAAATCTTATTGTATGCAGTTAAAGACCTTTGACTGAATGTATTGGTGCTAAACAATCTTTGTCCCCTTGAAGTGTTTGGGATCTTAATATTCTGTTTTAGGTGTTGATGTTGTAAGGTGAAATGAATCTTTTGGTATATTTTTTTTTACAAGTATCTAATGTAAGTTGATACGTAGATGCCATTTTTATAGTTTAGATACTTCTAATTTTATTCACTTTACTTACATTTCTTAACCCGGGACGCTCCCGGGGTATAAGCTAGTATATATATATTGCAAAGGGATTAATCCTACATGTCATACTCTTATGCAATCTCTCCTTTGAGAGATGCCACATAAGATGTGATGTGGCAAGTGTAAACCAATTAAAAAAAAAAAGAATAAATATGATTTAACCTAATCTATTATAATCTTTAAGCTAATCTATTAAATACCTAATCTACTAAATCTAAATATTAAAACTTTATTATTTTTTCTCTCATGTTTCCTCCCATAACTTTTAAACGTTAATATCTTTTATATACGAAATTTTTTAAAGAAAACAATTATACCAAATTAACGAACGTTTTATTATCTTTCCAACGAGTACCATAGTGCTATATAAAAAACGGAGAAAAAAAATAACTATTTTTTGTAACCCGACAGGTATTGTGTCGGGTTTGGGATTAGTTTAAAAAAATTGTGGCTTTGGGTCGGGTCTGGGATTAGGTGATACCCGATCCGATTACCCGAAACAACATACCCAAATACCCGATCATATACCCATGAATTTTTTAACGCGTCACATAACCCTTAGACTAATGCGTTCGATAATAATAATAATAATATATTTTATTATGTCATATTAGATATTTCAACCCGGGACGCTCCCGGGATAAAAACTAGTAATAATAAAGGCCAAATCAATAAAATTCGAAATTGAGAGGAATATTTTTTAAAAGAAATTCAGAAGTCCATATCTTAATTAACCTCAATTGAAATTTGAAAATAATATTAGATAAAATTGAATGTAATACAGATAAAAGCTTTTAGGCCTATATATTTTTGGAGACATACAGATCGATATCCATCCAATTGCAGATCTGGAGAGGATGTCGATGGAAGCCCCAAAACACAAGAAGCAGATGATCTCGACACGCCACAGTGCTGCTCAACTTCCATTTAGCTTAATAGAATCTGAGATACTGCCAAGAATTGCGGCCAAGTCAGACGTTGGTCGTTGTAGGTGTGTCTGCAAACAATGGAAATCTTATCTATCCACACCTACGTTTGCCACCATGCACCTCCATAACCATGCAACCATCAACGACTATAAACTTCTCCTACTCGACGCCCAACCGCCACCCCGGCTTCCCCTCACCGACCCTAATGCTGATGTATTTATTTTAGCAAGCTTTGATGGGTTGGTCTGTTATTGTTTACTGTCAAGGGCAGTGCCTACGAAGCTAGTGTTTTGGAATCCATTGACGGGTGTCCACAGGACGTTGCCGTCTATCCCTAGTATTTGTTTCTACCAACTGGATGCTATTGGTTTTTACAAGGACTGTTCTAACGATTACAAACTTGTATATTTTGTTAGCGGGGGCGAGTTGGGGGTGTATATCTATTCCCTCAGATTGGATTCATGGAGAGAGATTGAATTCCCTTTCAACTCTGAGGACGAAGTCTCCTGCCGTTGGTCTGCCGCTACTTCCTGGTGTCAAAGAAGCCTTTATTTCACTGTCGCGGAATATAGACGTTTGTGGATTATATGTTTTGATGTGGAGACGGAAGCTTTTAAGAAAATAGGTTGTCCCGGCGGCCCTATTCTACGCGATACAATAGGTTATTCCGGAAGTTTAGTCATACTCAATGGATGCATTCACTTGTGTGTATCCTATGCAATATCAGATGTAAACCACAAATGGTCAAAGCAGGGAGAGTTGTGGAGGATGGATGGTGATGATGGGTGGGTGAAGGTGGCTGCTTTAAGCGAACCACTCCCACCATTTGAAGAGTTTACAAGGCATCATATATGCACAACGAGTTTTGGCAATTGGGTTGCGGTTTTGGATCACGAAAACAAGTCTCTTAGTAAGGTGAATATGGGGGACTTCACAACACGCTATCCGTATTTTTGTTCTCCACGTTGGGAGTACAGATCTCGTCGAGTGATATATGTCGAGAGTCTTGTATCACCCGTGAATCCGTGAGTGGTGAATACGTACGTTTTATTATTATTATTATTATTATTATTATTATTATTATTATTATTATTATTATTATTATTATTATTATTATCACCGGACTGATTATAAGAGTTGGTAATTTAATTACTACAGTTTATTTGTTTGTTTAATGCAGTTTAGTTAATATATGTAACTCTATTGAATAGATTGGTGTAAGCTTAAAGATTGTGGTCAAAGTTGACTGTTTTCTTTTTTGAACATTAAGTAACTGTTCTGTTCCTAAAGACAGGGTAAAAATTGTTAAGATGTAAATATAAACTTATGTTATTTGTATTATGTTAAACGTATGTAGTAGTTTATTTGTATTGTATGTAATCAGTAGAATGATCAGTAGAATATAGACTTAGTTTAGTTAATAAGTTAAGTTAGATAGAATATGCATATGGGTCGATTTGGATAATTGAAGGGCTGCAACAATATGATGTTTCAACGATGATTCAGAATGGCTGCATACATACAAAGCTTAATGGGTCAATATATTAAATAATTTTAGCAGCTCTCCTCGGTAGTTGTTCGTGTTAGACATAATATTTGATATTATTCTAAGTATGGGTTATTAGTGTATATCCTAAGTATTATATTAGTTAGTTATATGGCAGTTAGTGAACCAACACGTCGGTTCATCAAAGGGCATCACACCCTTTCATTATGTATAAATAGGGCCAACCCTATCATTTGTATTTGGATGATTTATTTAATATAAAGCAAGTTTATACAATTCTCTCTATTTAAATCTCACATTTGGCATCAGAGCCCTGGTTCACATCGATCCATCACAGTGAAAGAAGAGAGATACATAAGAAAGATTCATCCCCCGTTTTTCCAAAAAAACAGAGACAGTCACAGAACCCTTCAATAACGACTCACAGAACGATTTTTCCAACCCAGAAGATAAGGAAGATCATCATTTGAAGATTATAACCGTAAAAGAGAAAGAACATCACCGGAAGAACGATTCCGGTTTACTCCGGCGAAGATCCGAAGAGACAGAAAACGAAGAAGAAAGATCAAACGTTACGGTTTGACGTTTACATCCCATCCCTTTATTGATTAGAAAGAATCAAATACAATAGACTTAATCCAATCATAAAATCAAAAGTTTTTTATACTCTGTTTCGAAAAAAAAAAACAAAACAAAGAAACTTTTACCGCCAAATTTTTGTTTCTCAAATAAAATATAGAACGTCTAAGTAAATTGTTCTCATCCGAACATCAAAAAAATTGGATTTCATAAACAGATTTTCAATTTGATTAGTGGATCGAAAAAAAAAAAGGAAACTGAAGATTTCGTTAAAGATATAGCAAGTAATACAGAATATAGAACGAATATTAAATTCGTTCAAATCAGAAAGTTAAGTAGAAACAGAAAGGAAGTTTTTTTCTGGAAAGATAGTTATATGAAAGTTGACTTTCAGAAGTCAAATAGAAAGAGTTTTTTTAAAGGAAAAGTCAAAATTTGATTTTTTTTTTTTCAAAATCAAACATATTTGATTAAAAATCAAGTCAAAATCGAATCATAAACGATTCGTATAACAAGATACTCCGAACCCATTTTGGTTCGTCAAAAAAATATATATAGCAAGTACTCCGAATCCATTTTGGTTCGTTGAGAAATATATAGCAAGTGACTCCGAGACATCGTAACTCGTTGAGTATATCAAGAAAAGTTAGACCTTCATGGCAAGTTAGTCTTTTGTGGCAAGTTAGACCTCTGTGGCAAGTTAGTCCTTCGTGGCAAGTTAGTCCTTCGTGGCAAGTTAGACCTTTGTGGCAAGTTAGACCTTCGTGGCAAGTTAGTCCTTCGTGGCAAGTTAGACCTTCGTGGCAAGTTCGACCTGTGTGGCAAATCAAGAAAGACAACCTTTGCTTCAAACTAAGCAAGTCAGAAAGTTAGCAAGAAAGCAAGATTGGAAAGAAAAAGTCAAAGAAAGTAAAGCAAGAAAGCATGGCAGGGAAAGAAGACAAAAACGCGTCTAGCAGTTCAATATCATCTCGTGAGCAAGGAAATGTATCACTACAATGCCCGAAATTGACAGAGACCAATTACACCTCGTGGGCACTATTAATGCAAACAATCTTAAAGGCTTATGGTCTTTGGGAAACAATTGACGCGAAAGAAGGAGCAGAAGCAGCAGATGAAAAGAAAGTAAATACTACGAAAGCAATGATTCTCCAAACATTACCAGAAGATATCTTAATGCAAGTAGCACAATGCCAAAATGCAAAAGACGTTTGGGAATCAATCAAAGTCAGATACCTTGGAGCAGATATGGTTCAGAAAGCACTACTACAAACATTGAGAAGTGAGTTAGAAACTCTAAAGATGAAAGAAAATGAACCAGTAAGTGACTTTGCAAGCAAGTTAGCCAATATAAGAGCCAAATTCAAAAGCCTTGGCACAACTCTTAAAGACAAAGCAATAGTGAGGAAATTGCTCAACTCAGTTTCGAAGAAGTTCCTACCAATTGTAGCAACTATTGAGCAATATTCAGAGATAGACACAATGCCATTTGAAGAAGCAGTGGGGAGAATAACAACATTTGAAGAACGCCTCAAAAGTCAAGATGAATCAGAGGAAAATCATCAAACGAAACTCCTAATGGCAACCTCAAGTAATTATCATTCTGGAAGTTTGCACTATGGTAGAGGACGTGGTAATCATAACCGTGGTAGAGGTCGGGGAAGAACCTTTAACAACGGACAAGGAAGAAACTTTAGCGAAGAAAGGAAAGAGTATGAGAGAAATATGAGTCAAGGAAACAAAGACAAAAGCAAATTCAGATGCTTCGAATGTGGTAACTATGGTCACTTATCGTATGAATGCACAAAATGGAAAGACAAGAAAGAAAAGAATGAGCAAGTATCCCTTCTCGTTCATGAAGAAGAAGATCCAACCCTACTCTGAAGCAAGAAAGGATAAATCAAAATTAGGGGGGAGAATGTTAGACATAATATTTGATATTATCCTAAGAATGGGTTATTAGTGTATATCCTAAGTATTATATTAGTTAGTTATATGGCAGTTAGTGAACCAACACGTCGGTTCATCAAAGGGCATCACACCCTTTCATTATGTATAAATAGGGCCAACCCCTATCATTTGTATTTGGATGATTTATTTAATATAAAGCAAGTTTATACAATTCTCTCTATTCAAATCTCACAGTTCGCCCGCAATTCAACCAATGATCGCATCCACTGACACCGCTCGTGACGCCTGGGAACGTTTGACAACCAGCTTTGCAAACCCGTCTCGATCCAGAATCATATCTCTCAAGTCGAAGCTCGCATCCAACCCGAAAGGAACTCGCCCGGTCGCTGAATACCTTCGTCACATGAAGTCGATAGCCGATGAACTTGCCTTGGTCCAACACCCTGTGAAAGATGAAGATCTTATGGTACATATTCTTTGTCAATTAGGAGATGATTTTAAGAATATTGCAACCTCACTTCGTCTGCTTGAGTCAAAAATCACCTTCCCAGAACTCTTTGAGAAGTTGGTGGATTTTGAAAGGGAACTAAATAACTCACCAGTTCCAGCACTCACGCCCATGGCCACGGTTAACTACACCCACAAACAAACCAGATCGGGTTCCAGGCAAGGTGCCGACCGTTGAAATAATCAAGGCAACTTCAACAACAAATCTCGCTAGTCGTTGTCAACCGGCTCTAACTACAATGGTGGTAACCGTGAACAACGTAATATTGTCTATTGTCAATTTTGTAGGTTTGCAGGGCATGAAGCAAAGGAGTGTAGGAAGCTGGCTAATTTTCTTCGTGAAAATCAAGTTCAAATAGGAGGTTCCATGACTCCAAATAAGCCTCACCCACTGCTAATGTCACTACCTCATCGTACATGTTCGATGTCTTACGGTTCACTTTCGTTAAAAGATGTCTTATGTGTCCCGCATTTTAAAAACAAACTCATTTCTGTTGCCAAATTATGTAAAACTAACCATGTTTCTGTGGATTTTTTTCCCACCCATTTCTTTGTCAAGGATCTACGCACGGGGCACGCCTAATGCGGGGAGAGAACTACCTTGATGTCTACTATGCAAATCTTCCTTCGTCGCCTCAAATAAATGCGGTGTCCACTACATCAATCATTGATTGGCACCACAAACTTGGCCATCCGTCCATTCCAATTTTCAAAAAGATAGCCATTTGTTTAGGTTTAAATTTCAAGTTTCACAATTTTCATTGTAATTCATGCTCCATCAATAAAAGTCATAAAACTCCATTTGGGCCAAATTCATTTACCACTACCAAACCGTTACAACTACTTTATTCAGATGTTTGGGGACTGGTGGAAAAATCAATTGATGGTTTCACTTATTACGCGATCTTTGTCGACTTTCACACTAAATACATTTGGTTATACCCAATGAAGCATAAATCTGATGTCTCTATCTTATTCCCTCAATTCAAAGTGCTTGTCGAAAAATATTTTCAAACACCCTTGGTTTCACATTTTACAGACAACTGTGGCGAATACATTGGTTTGACCACCTACCTTCAATCCCAAGGCATTTCTGACTTCACTACCCCACCCCATACACCGGAACAAAATGAGATATTCTTACCTCTTTTGGCATAATTTAGATTAGGGTTTTTTTTTTTTAATTATAATTATCTTACCACCCTATCCCTCACTTGTAGCCTAGTGGTGAATGGACTAGTTTCCTTTTGGGGGAGCCGGGTTCGATTACCACGGGAATCATATGAGGGACTCGCCAAGTTATGGTCGAAACTAGCCTACTTGTAGGTGCCAGGTTCGATTCTGATGGCCCCCCCGGTTTTCTACTACCGTGCATTTGGCAGGTGACGGGAAATTTTCCGGGTGGAAGCCTTAGTGCCCCTTATACGGAGCCTCGGCTCGTTAGGAGATTAGGTTTTGATAGACTGATATTTTGGCATAAGTGTAAATTATGCCAAAAGAGGTAAGAATATCACAGAATTTGACTCTATTGCCAGATGATACATAATTGTAAGACTATATGGTGTGGAGAGGGGTGACATTTTCATGATGGGCCGCTACGTAGGAGTGGGAGGAGAGACATCTTCATGATGGGCCTCAAAGGGGGTGGTGTGCACTATGATGACATGCCTCCTCATTGGTCAGAATTATTAAAAATAATAAAAGATCAATTAAAAACAATAAATTTGGCCCGGCTTCCACGACAAGAGGTTGCCGCCCATGCCGTTGCCGCACCAGGGGGTGGTGTAGCTAGGCCCGGCATGGCGTTGCCTCCCCTATGCCGGAGCCCATACCATATAGTCTAAGCCTTCACGGTGCTACTAAAAAGACCTCCCCATGGCCCCATTCAACAAAGTCTATCTCCATCTTTATAGCATCCGTAGTGGAAAAAAAAAATTAGCGCCCCTCCCTTGTTTTTATTGGTTGAAAGAAGATGGCACAAAATCCAAGGTAAAATGGCGTTAAAATGTTAACGTTCAAAGCTTATTTTTTTTTTTTGGCACTTAGTGCCCTTTAAGGCCCCCCGTAACGGTGTTTGGACGCTAAAATTGGATTAAGGCCCCAATTGACGTCTCAGTACACATGGTCTTATAGTGCAACTAAAAAGACCTCCCCATGGCCACATTAAACTATCCGTCTCTATTTCAATCTTACCAACAAACATTTATTTTATTATATTAAAGTCTAAATGTAGAGGCTTGAACGCAAGGTTTTGAAACCCGGACCGGACCGGCCGGTTCGACCGGTCGGATCGGGATCCGGAGGGTGGGACGGGCTGGGTCACACAAACAGACCGGAGTTGCAGAGGACCGGGCGGTTTGACCGGCAACCGGGAGGTCGGACCGGGAACCGGTGTATTGGATCGGACCGGACGTTTTTTTTAAACCTTTGAATAAAACTATGTGTTAACCTGGAACTGCTTCATTTGTTGCTGCTGCTGGTGATAGTGGTAAGCTTTGAGGTGGTACTGTTGTTAAAGAAAAGAAAAGCCAGAAGGTCCCGTTGACATCCATTGGAGAGAGAATAAAAAGAAGATGAAGGCACTTTTGTTTGTTAGTGAAAGAAAAGATGTGTGAGACTAAGATGTTTATATTGGGGTGTGGTTACATTCTATTTTTTACTATGCTAAATAAAAATAATTAAATTTGTTACTAATTTTTATAATATTTTGATCCACTATGGACGGAGACTTCATGAATTGTTTGTTTCATTTTTTATAATTTTTTTGAATTTTATATATTTTTTATAATATTTATAATGTTGTCCGGTTCTTAAATCCGGTCCGACCGGTTCGACCGGTCCGACCAGTGGACCGGTAAGCAGGCCGGTTCGACGTCCGGTCCGGTTCTGAAAACCTTGCTTGAACGTGACTACTTTAAAAAGAAATTAACAACTTTGCATGCACCAATGCTACACCTGGTGTACCTTTGTGTTTTGACCATAGAGCCATTGTGTGGCCTAAACCTTACTTTGTTGAATCATGAAGCCTACTATTTTACGACTACTAGTCCTAATTTACCCCCAATAAATCACATATATTTCCAGTTTTCATGATTTAAACCTTCATACTCCTATAGAGGAGGCATTAGTTTACCGTTACATCACGTCCCTTAAAGGAATTTGTAGCTTCAACAGGCCTCTGCAAATTTCTACAGGTTCTACATTAAGTGACCTGATTCAACCGTCAATAGAATATGTTCTTTACTCTTATCACATTTAGAGAATAATTGATTGTCACTTGCTCTAATGAATTTCTGGTGGTATAATCTTAGAGATGTGCATTTCTGCTAGGGCTGTTACAAAAGCTTGCTCGAAAAAAAGCTCGAGCAAATCTAACTAAAAAAACTTGATTTGAAGCAATATAAGGTGAGTTGACTCATTTTGTAACCGAGAGAAGGCTCAGCTCGTCGCTTGGCTGATCCATTATTTAACCTTCAATCCCCCCCCCCCCCATTTGTACACATGGCAATCACTTGGCATACTATGAATCATCCTCTCATTGATTTTGGCTTCAGACTTTGCGGGTCAAAGTTATTTGTTTATGGGTTTTTTATAATGCTCCATTTACCTGTTTACCCGCCATATATAATCCCCTAATCTAATTAATTTCTTATGTTTTTTTTTTCACTTTCCTCCGTCTATCTTCCTAGAGTTCTAATATTTGAGAGCTTTCTTCATAAGATCAATCTATAATATGTTTTTTTTTTTTTTTTTGTTCATTACAATTTGAAATGATCGATAATATTGAAACCCACATCTACAAAACTAAAACCCACGTCTGAAACCTGTAGAAAATAGGTGTCCAATTTTCGATTATTTAATATGACTATCAAAGTACGATTCAAAGAGTCACGCTTTGGACTGCGAACAAAGAAATAATATTTAATAGTTGAATGTTATTAATCACAAAAAACTTCATTGTGGAATAAATATTTAGTGGAAATATCAATTGAAATAATCGGTGATGATTGTTTGTAACATCTAAGAACCACCGAATATATATTCATTATAATTAAAGTCTCGTAATTGAGAACAATAAAATTTCAAAAATAAATCTCATTTTATATATTTAATTACTAGGTTATATATCGGGAGCTTTTTAGGATAGGTAAATGGATATTATAAAAATAGATATTTGGATATTTGATTCACTGTCTGATAGGATATCCAAAATTTTGGATACGGATTTGGATAGTGATTAAACAACTATAATCTTCTATTAAAAGACTAACGGATTACAACCTGTGATTGATTCGAGAGGAATCAACAAAAACCTTAGACTTAACTAGATGAGACAAACAAGTGAGAGAGAAAAGAGGTTTCTTGAAAGATGATTATTAACGAATGAATGAAAATATCTTATAACCCCCTTTATATACTTAGGGTAAGATTGTGTTACCGGACCATGGGCCAGCCAGCCTTCGGTTCTATCTTTAGTCTTCAACCAGCTATATTCTAAGAACCTATTTAAACAAAGAAGATGACTTAAAAAGCGTTTTTATTCTATTTCATTAATGACTTAATGTGAAACCAATGAGGTAGAATTCTTTAATGGTATTTAATTGCATTTAATTTGATATAATAATACTTTTCCTTCTTGTTTTGATTAGTTTTTTTTTTTTTTGAAAGATAATTTTTATTAACCACCAAACAAGGCAACTATCTCCAAGACGGAAATAGCACCTGAACACCACAAAACAAAATTACATTACATAATCTCGAATCTTTTCCATCTATCCCAATCCACCAACCCCTTTTTGAACCTGTTTTTGTACCATAAAAAGCCCAAAATCTTAATGTCCGCAACCATCTCGGTGACCGTCGACTGTTTGTTGGCGAAGATCTTCTCATTCCTAGCCTTCCACATCCGCCAACAAGCAATTATCATAATACCATGAAAAACCATCTTTTTGTTCCCAGTAAAGCCATAGTACTCGTGCATATCCACTAGATCTTTAACATGAAATAAATAAAAACCTGGAATCTTGCACCAACTTGTTATCGCACTCCAAACTCCAGAAGAAAACCAACAAGCTGTAAGGAGATGTTCTAAAGACTCGTTGACACAATCACACCACACACACATCTGGTTCTCCACCGAAATACCTCTACGAACGAGCGCCATCTTGGTCGGAAGACGATCAATAAACGCCCGCCACATGAAAATATTACATTTGTTTGGAACCCACTTACTCCATGTGAAGCCAAATCGATCTCCCGTATTCATTATCCCAAGCATCCATTTCTTTACCGCTCCAACCGAAAAACCATCATCCCTACCATCGTCCCACCTCCATTCGTCCGTATTATCGTCAAAAGTCACCTGCGAAAGGCGATCTTCCACTTCTTGTCTCTGTTGCAATTCTAGCGCCGAAGCCGGAGCTCGAGTCCAAACCCAACGGACACCCCAATTCACTCCTCCCAACCCAACCCGCTCACAAACCAGAACTCGTTTGCGCCTCTCTAAACGAAATAATTCCGGATACACCTCCCGTAAAGGTTGTGATCCCAACCAAGAATCTAACCAAAATCTAACAACTCTCCCATCCCCCACTTTCCCCGTGATCATACTGCTCAATCCCATCCCCTCAATTTTATAAGCATTCCAAAATTTTGCCATGTTCTTCCAAACCCCCGTATAAGAACTGTTCACCGGAACCATACCCCATCCCCGACTAGTCCCATGAATCGAGACTATCACCTTCCGCCACATAGCACCACATTCATTCAAATATCTCCAAACCCATTTTGCTATTAACGCATTATTACTAACCTCCAATTTCGCAACCCCCAAACCACCATGTTTTATACTCTTAGTAACCGTATCCCAAGCCACCCAGTTGAGCTTCCTAACGTCATCTGAAGCTCCCCACAAAAATCTCCTCATCAACCCTTCTAACATTTGTACAACCGACTTAGGCGCCTTAAAAATAGAAAAGTAATAAGTAGGTAAGCTATTCAACACCGATTTAATTAAAGTAAGGTGGCCCGCTATCGACAAGGTTTTAGCTTTCCACTTTGATAATCTTTTCTTGAAAGTGTTGATAACCGGCTCCCAATTTGCAACTCTATTCATATTTGCGCCCACCTTAATGCCCAAGTAAACAAATGGAACAACACCGGGCTTACACCCTAGAACCTCCGCCGCCGCCGTAACCTCTTCATTGCTTACACCAATACCGAATAAATTCGACTTGTGTAAATTTATTTTTAACCCCGAACACAAGTAGAAAATTCTCAAAATCCGCTTCATGTTTTTAAAATTAAACGAAGACCACTCACCCACCAACATGGCGTCATCAGCATATAATAAGTGAGAAAGAATAGGACCTTCATTAGGAAGCCGCATACCTTCAAACGCACCAATGTCACAAGCCCTTTTCATCAAAGCGGAAAAAGCCTCCATAACAATAATGAACAGAAATGGGGAAATCGGATCACCCTGTCTAATACCCTTTTAACAACCAAATTCAAATGTAGGAGAACCGTTAACTAGAACTGAGGATCTAGCCGAAATAAGAACACCGCGAATCCATTCACACCATAATTGAGGAAAATCCATTTGCGTCATAACCGACAGTAAAAAATCCCAATTGACATTATCATACGCTTTGTCAAAGTCAATTTTGAATAAGAACATTTTTTTACCTCTCTTCTTGGCCCATGTAATTAACTCATTCGTCATCAAAGGACCATCTAAAATATACCTCCCCGACAAGAAAGCGGACTGATGTTCAGAAACAACACTACCTATCACCAATCTTAGTCGATTGGCTAAGGTTTTTGATACCACCTTACTAATACACCCGATGAGATTAATCGGGCGAAAGTCACCAAGCACAGCCGGATCGCCCACTTTAGGAATTAGCGCAATGAACGAAGACGCCACACCCATACTAAACCGCCCCTTAGCGTAAAAACTATTCATAATATCCACAAAATCCTTCTCAAGCAACTCCCAAAAAGCCCGAATGAATCGAAAATTAAACCCATCCGGACCTGGAGCTTTGTCCACGCCACAATCAAACACCGCCCTTTTGACCTCTGCGACCGAAAAATCTTCCACTAGACTCGCAGCATGAACCCCCGAAAGCTTCTTCAACCCATAACAATTCAATCTCGGTCTAACTCCCATTCTTTCCTTAAATTTATCCCTGAAAAAACCAAAAACTTCCCGTTTAATAACATGAGGCCTCGAATCCCAACTCCCATTAACCATTAAACCCGGAAAATAGTTCGCCGCCTTTCTTTTATTGATACAACCATGAAAATACTTCATGTTATCATCACCGTTTGACGCCCAATTGTTGCGAGCCTTCTGCTTCAAATCACTTTGTCTAAATAACTCCAATTCCTTTTGCCGCTTAATAATCTCCTCCAAAGACCATAATTCATCCTCCAAGAGGTCACGATGTTCCATAGTATCCTCTAACTCCTTGCGCTCCATCTCTAAAACATTTTGTTCCTCCATTTCTTTCATATTGTTCTCGGCCACCCAAACACGTATGTGAGTCCGAAGATGTTTCAACTTATCAACCAGCTTCACATCTGGTTCCCCCTCAAACTGGGCGGTCAACAGTGTTTGCTTCACGAACTCTCCAAAACCTTCGCGACCAAGCCACGAATTATAAAACCTGAACGGTTTTGGACCAAAATTCCTTGACACCGTCTTCAGCAACAACAGACTATGGTCGGAAATATGTCTCTCCTCGGCAATATACTCAGCTCTCGGCCATCGCATGAAAAAAATCCCAATTCACAAAAATTCTATCAATACGGCTCATTTTAGTACCTGCCACAAAAGTATACCGTCTCCCTTTCAATGAGAATTCATGCAGGTTCGTTTCGTCAATAAACCCATTAAACTCCGCCGCATCCGTAGGAGAGAAAATCGAATTCCGCCTGTCGCTTTCACTTCGAACCGAGTTGAAATCCCCTGCCACAACCCACCAACCTTCCCCTTGGCCCAACACACCTGTCACACCACGCCTATGGCGGAAACACGTGGCGCGACGGTTCAAGAGGATTAAGCCAAGATTAATGCAAATCACAATTATTTAAAGAAACGGGCATTTATTCAAACGTTGAAAATTACGTCAAATTGTTCATACATAATTTAAAATTGTTTGTAATATAAATAGGGAGGCTCCTCCCTATATCCCGAATTCCTTGGGATAGAGAGACGAGACCCCTTCACAACATCCAACGCCCAAATTGGAGATTCCCCCGACCCTGCTTGCCATGTCATCCTTCATCTGTCAATTACCTGAAAGATATGTTTAAAAATCGTCAATATATAAATATTGGTGAGTTCACAGGTTTTAGTATGATAAAACTTTATCTTATGGGAATATCCTTGTTATGACAATTTATAGGAGTTGCAAGTTCCTACAATTCTACTTGATCCTATAACCAAACCAAGACAATTAATAATAATGCCCCGCTCCAAGTCGTTACTCGGTATTCCTACGACTTGATTTCAGAATACGTGCACCCCAGGCATACGCCGATGCATAATCGACGCTATCGATTAGGGGTGGGCCTTGTCAGGCACCAATAGTACTATCCAAATATTCCTTCGGTTTCACTTTCCTGAATTAATGATTATAGTAGAGAGGTCTCAACCCCGAGTGGCGATCACAACTCAAGTATCCAGCTCGTCAAACAAATCCCAACATATCTTTCCCCCGTAAAAACGTTAAATAGTTTAGAAATGGGGTCGTGAGACTCACCTGTAACTGTGCTCGGCTCAAAGAAGAAAATAGCAAATTTTGCGGTCTCGCACCTACAAACGTCCTAGACGTATAAGTCACCACACCTATCGTGCATGTGCCTTGGCAAGTTGTACACCCAACTTCCCGACCACGTTTTATCCCAATTCCCGTTTAATAGTCTCGTATCCTAGGTTCATTGGCGGTGGATTACCCGTTTCTTACAAGTCATATATTATCTATACATATAATATTTAGGAGCAATTGTGGACACTTGTTATTCATTTAGGCCCCTAGCAATTAATGCTCATCCATCATGGCACAATGTGGGAATTTATAAAATTTTCTTTTTTTTAAATCAAAAATCCATAAAATATAAAACCCTAAAAAAAACACAGAGATAACATCTTCCCACATTATCATTGCCTCCTTCAAAGAAAACCCTAATCTCAGCTATTGAAGGGCGATTCAAGGGCGATTCAACATAATCTTTCACTCCAATCCAAGGTAATCTGTATTTGATTGTTATTTCACTAAATCCATGTTCATTGATCGATTATTCTTTCTTTTGTTTCACAGAAATCAATTCAATTGGAAGTAGTCAAGCAACCGAGTAAGTTTTTTCTAGATCTATAATGTTTTAAACTTTGTTTGATGATAATCTCATTAACCCATTCAATCATTAACCCTAAATCACAAAACTCACGCTTTCTTCTTGGCCATCATCGTCTTCTTTCCGATTAGTTCTGCCTAAATCACAATAACGAGTACATCATCGGCCATCATTGTCTTCTTTCCGTCTCCTTCAAGGTAAATCGCTACACTTCTTATCTCTTTTTCTCTGTGTTTGTTCGTTTTTTTTTCTAATTTTTTTGTAGATTAAAGGTTTTTTTTCTCTGTTTTAATGATGAAGATGATGATGATGATGATGAGGGTTTTCTTATCACACATAGATGACGGAAAACGGAAACGTGTAGAGGAAGACGGTGATGAGCAGCAGCGACGGATTGACGTGATGGTACCATCCGGGTCCAAATCTGACCACGCAGGTAATATGTTGTGATTTTTTTGCTAATTTTGGTTAGGATTCGGATGGTAGTGTGTTTGTTTGGATCTGATCTGGAATCAGATCTGAACAACAATACAATGTATTTTGTTTGTTTAGATTGCTAATGGTTTGCATTTAAATCCACAGGATGAATCATCTTTAATTTGGATTTCTGGCAATGGTTAACACACCTACATATTATGACGTATATCTGTTAAAATAATCATGTTTACAACACAACACAACAAAACACCTCTGTGGCTCTGTCATGGGAATGGTAATGGAACAGAAATATGAGACTAATGCATAACCTTATGTGTTCAATTTGCAGCTAATTGCAATGTATATCAGTGGAGCCATCAACACACATTTAACCAAGCAACACAACACCGAAATGATACGCTATATCTACAACCATCAAGTAAGAACCATTATTAAAATATTAAGTATTAACTTAATAGTCGGTTATATATCATTACCTTTTTTGTTAAATTTCATTGTCAGAATGATGATGGAGGGTGGGGATTTTATATAGAAGGACACAGCACCATGTTCGGGTCTGTATTAAGTTACATAGCCCTAAGGTTGCTAGGAGAAGGACCCAATGATGGAAATGGTGCGGTGGACCAAGCCAGGAAGTGGAAACTTGACCACGGTGGTGCAGCCTCAATCCCCTCATGGGGCAAAACTTATCTCTCGGTGAATATTTTCATAAGTTTGACATCGAATACAATCACGTAAACTAATTATTATTACCTTTGTCTGTAGGTGCTTGGTGTATATGAATGGGAAGGCTGCAATCCACTTCCACCAGAATTTTGGCTTTTTCCTGAAGCTTTACCATACCATCCAGGTACATAAATTACAATACACCTTTATTTATAACCTACAATATACACATATGAAAGCAGGTGTTGGATGCACTAACATCTTGAATTTTGAATGAATAAAATCTTACTATTTTTCTTACCTGTGATACAACAAAAATGTGGTGTTATTGCCGGACAACTTATATGCCCATGTCATACTTGTACGGGAGAAAATTCCATGGTCCAATCACTGATCTTGTTTTGCAACTTCGCCAAGAAATCCATCCTATCCCGTATCATCAGATAGATTGGAACAAACAGCGCCATAACTGTTGCAAGGTTGTAAGAAACATATGGTCTTTTACTCGTATGTATAAATGGTTGTAGAATCTAAAGCATGTTTTTGCAAATTCTCAAAAAAAAAAAAAAAAAAAAAAAAAACAATGGTGCAACACTGAAGTATGTAGAGTCAACTAAGATGGTAACAATTAAGGCATGTAAGCTTATATTGGTGGAACCACACAATGTTTGTGGGTGCCAACTTAGGCGCATTTACGTATGGATGGGTCAGTTCGGGCTATTTTTATCTCAGCTGGCCACATGGTAAAGCATAGAAAATAGCTGAAAAGGAAAATAGTCAAACAACGTTTTGAAATTTTACCCGACCTGCCCACTTTGCTATCTCTAATCATATATGTAGCACTATCCATTGAGAAGTTTGCATCTAAAACATTTTAAAATTTTATAAACCTCTAGTAGTAGTTGTGAAAATTTTTAATGAAATTTATGGTCTAATATGTCTTTTTCTAACCAAGTGCAGGAAGATCTCTATTATCCTCACTCAAAAGTTCAAGATCTGTTATGGGATAGTCTTCATTACTTGAGTGAGCCAATGCTCAAGTATTGGCCGTTCACCAAACTAAGAGAAAGAGGTCTCAAAAGAGCAGTTGAGCTGATGCGGTATGGTGCCAAAGAGACCAGATATATCACCATTGGATGTGTAGAAAAGGTACTCAAAGATGACCCGTTTTGACTCCAGTCTTGACCCACTACTCAGCAGGCCCCACCCGCTCATCTTGCCACCCATCCACATCTACTAATGTGTTTTTTATTCAATGCAGAGCTTGCAAATGATGTGTTGGTGGGCTGAAAACCCAAATGGGGATGAATTCAAGCACCACCTTGCTAGAGTGCCCGATTATCTATGGTTAGCAGAAGAGGGGATGAAAATGCAGAGTTTCGGGAGTCAATTGTGGGATTGCGCACTTGCAACTCAAGCAATAATAGCAAGTAATATGGTTGAAGAATATGGTGATTCACTGAAAAAGGCCCATTTTTATATCAAAGAATCTCAGATCAAACAAAATCCTTCTGGAGATTTTAGTAAAATGTGTCGGCAGTTTACTAAAGGGGCGTGGACTTTCTCTGACCAAGATCAAGGATGGGTTGTCTCAGATTGCACAGCTGAAGCATTAAAGGTGATACTATAACAACTTAACAAGTTTATAACCACAATCTTCAAGTTGTTTATTGGAATATTTGGGAAATCATTGTTACTTATCATATAACAACCATTCTCCTGCAGTGTCTTCTATTACTATCGAAAATGCCAGAGGAAATTTCGGGAGAAAAGGCAAATAATGAGCGGTTATATGAGGCGGTCAATGTTCTTCTTTACATGCAGAGTCCTATAACAGGAGGTTTTGCTATTTGGGAGCCACCTGTCCCGCAACCATATTTACAGGTATATACAAAATAAAATAAAAAAATATTTATCAGTTCTAATTTTTTAGAAATCTTTTAGAGATCAAAAGATGTTTACCTTATCTTCTAAACCTATTTTTCCTTTCTGCGGATGTTGAATCCTTCAGAAATTTTTGCTGACATTGTTGTTGAGAAAGAGTATGCCACTACTCACTATTGACACTTTTTCTCTTGAAAGCTGGCACGCCAATATTTAAGGAATTTGGAGAGCAAATTAGATACTAATATTTCTTGATTTTGGGTGATTTAATTAGGCATGTTGAGTGCACAGCTTCAATTATCCAAGCACTTTTAGCCTTTAACCACTTGCACCCAGGGCACCGGGAGAAAGAAATAGAAGTTTCAGTGGCAAAAGCAGTTCATTTTTTGGAGGGAAAACAACTGCATGATGGTTCATGGTAAGCTAATTACTTCCCAAAAAAAAAAAAGAATAATATGCTGAATGTCTATAAAATTGAACATGTATGGTTATTGGGGAATATGCTTCCTATATGGGACGTTTTTTGCACTAGCAGTCCTGATTTCTGCTGGAAAAACATATACAAACAGTAAAGCAGTTCGTAAAGCAGTTGATTTTTTCCTTTCATTTGTTTGATTTGTTAAGTTTTGTAATTAATTTAGCTAGGTGTTCTTTGGTGGGGTTTAAAGCTATGTTATTAATTAGAAAGGTGAAAAAGGGGTAGCTCTTTGTATCAAATTTGGTTGAGTAATTGAAATTTAGTGAAAGTACGTATTGTCAAATAAATGAACTAGCAAGGGGATGGAAAGACTATTAATTTTAACAGTTCTTAGAAGAAAGGGTAAAACTACCTATTTCTCCTCACTTTTATCATGACAAGATCTGTTGGTATTCATTTTAACTAACACGTTTGTCTGGATTCAGTTAACTTTGGAAAAAGAAGAGTTGATACAAGCTTTGTCAACTGAATCATCACGAAGTTCCAACTTGAAGGTAATTCATGATCCATACTTCATTAGCAAGCAGGTATATAGGTTACATGTTTCTAAACATTGTTTAGTCCATGCTAATGACAATTGCAAAATAGCAAGCAATAAAATTATGTTTCAAATTGTGCGTATGGGGTAATTATTCATATCAACTGGTAGTACTGGGTCAAATGAGTTGGCGGGTTAATTTCATAGTTAGAATTGCCAGCAGTAGATTTTTAGTGTCAAAATGCCAGCAGCAGATCAGCACTGTTTGCTACAGCTGTTGCTACAGCTGCTGTTTTGGGTTAGCGTCTGCTGCAGCTGTTGTTTGCAGCGTTTACATCAGAGGCACTGATCAGCAGCAGTTGTTTACTCTACATCAGAGGCACTTATCAGCGCAAATTAACTGCAGCAGATCAGATCAGCAAATAATCGAATCTATGTCATATGCCAAACTTGTAAGTTACTCTTAAATGTTTCGGTATTTATGATTTCAGTTCTAAAAAAAAAACTCAAAACGTCTTCTGGTGACAACAATGTTTCAAACAGCGGAGCCAGTCGCCTCTAGGAATTTTGGTCACTACGGGCGAATGCATTTGACAACATTGTTTCAAACAGCGTTCTTATTGCATTGTAATGGTGTCAAAAGGTGATGTTTTAGCTACATTTTATTGTTATTAGAAGACCATTTTGTCGCCGAATAATGCTATCAAAAACTGTATATTTAGCTGCATTTTAATTGCTGTTAAAAGGTGATGTTTTGGTTGCTTTTTATTGCTATTAGAAGACTGTTTTTGTTGCAGAATAATGCTATCAAAAAGTGATGTTTTAGTTGCATTTTATTGCTATTAGAAGACCATTTTTGTTGCAGAATAATGCTATCAAAAAGTGTTTATTTAGCTGCATTTTAATGATGTAAAATCATGTAGTTTGCAAAATAATGCTATCAAAAAGTGTATAGTTAACTGCATTTTAATGCTGTAAAATCATGTAGTTTCTGTTTATAAATCATGTTATGGTGTAACGGGTCAAATGGGTAACGGTAAACTGATAACTATGTTGACCATGACCTAGCGTTAATGAACCTTTGACATTAAAAAGGTTAAGTCAATGAAATAAACAAAGAAAGTGTGATATTAGTATTGTGTTGACTAAACAAAGTGTTATTTAGTCTTTTTAATTTGGTTGAGTCATCTTTTGTGATGGATGTTTTCTTCTCAGTGGTAATTTTTTTCTGAAAATATCAGTGTTGAATGTTTATCCTTTAGTGCCTAACAAACAAACATACCAAAAGGATGGCATTGAAAAGATTTCCTTCAAAGGATGGTATAGAACGTATTTGAAGAACCTATGATCAAGTATCGAACACGCATACAACTTATGATCAACTATCGAACACACATACAAGAATGAAGACGACGGTTATTGAAAGTGAAGATGTAGGGCGGCGGTTATTGAGAACACATACAACGGAAAAGAGATAAGATAATTCCACCTGCACAGATTGGTTAATAATTCTCATGTTAAATTGATTTGTTTTTTCAGCTCATGTAAATAAAGCCCTTTCTACCAATTGCCTAGGATGATGACCAAGAAATTAAAGATCTTTGACAGCTGGGGTTCAACCAAGACGTGTGGCGACAAACAGTGTTGGTTATCCTATTTAGGAAATGTGTATTCCTTGCTTTTAAATTTGAATAAAATATTTCTACTATATTTTTTATACGTTTTACCGCTCAAAATAATTGTAAGTTATTAAACCGTGTGTCAACGCGGGCAAATATCTAGGGTTAATATTGTATACTTTAATACAATATTTATACTGTATTTTTCTTATACCTTATAATTCTTCAACTAGAAGCACGTTGGTGAACCGCGTGTAAAACCAAAAATGTGGTGTATAAAGAAATATTTAGTGATATTTGAATAGAATGTGTATTGGTTTCTTTTAAATCTTAATAAAATATTTCTGCTACATTTTTTTATATGTTTTACCACTCAAAATAATTGTACGTTGGTGAGCCGCGTGTAACGCGGGCAAAGATCTAGTTCTTGTTAATATTCTTTGTGACTTGTATACTATTATTCTCGACACGACTCTACCCAACGTATAATTATTTTCCCATTAAATAATTATACCTAGGATCGTTTCGCTCGATATAATATGATTTCTTATTACTCGATCCGACTTACTTTGCCACATATTTATTTTCCCATTTAAGTAAATATGCTAAGTTCTTGTCGTTTGGTAATATATTCTTAACGCCCGACTTGACTCACCATGCCGTGCATTTATTTTCCCATTTAAATAAATGTACTAGGATCTTGTCGGTATTCACATGTTCGTAGATATACTTCACCTACTCGTCTCGGTTTTCCTTCTCGCATATCTACTTTCCCATTCAAATAGATATACTAGAATTTCGTCGAAACGAGCATGTGTACATATACCAATGCGTGAATTCTACTTGTTAAGTTCATGTGTCGTTTAGCGTTTTTAATTTGTTACGTTATGTTTTCTCTCACGAATATTCTTTCTACACTTAGGAAAGTGTTACGCGAGTTTCACCCTTGTTATATATATTTTATTACTTAAAATATATATATGTATATTTTCATCTTGCCGTAATGGCATTTTTCTCATATGTCCGTTTATCCGTTTTTCGCTAGTTCATGTAACTAAGTCCGTTAGTTAGCTTTTTCCACATTTTCTTCCAATATGCGTTCTATGGAAATATTATTCGTACTTCCAATTCCGAACGTATATTTCTTGGAAAAAATATACTTCTGTATTTTTAGCCCAACTCGTTTAACTTGTATTCCAAAAATGTTTCCGATACTTTTATATTCCCATTTATATAAAAGTATCCATTTTTGTACAAGTTTTCCCAAGTCTTTACTACTACTTTATAAAACCTTATTTTTATAAAATCATTATGTTAACTTATCCTCTTATTTTTATAAAACTTCTATTTTTATAAAAATACCTCTTTTAATTTATACATAAGTAGGTTTCTCATGTTTATCAAAACTACACTTGGAAAAACTATTATTTACGTTTTTGACACTAAACTTTCCGTTAATGCATTTTTGAACCAAAGTTTCTAAAATACTCATTTTAGTCCCTCAACTTTCTAAGTTACAATATTAGTCCCTTAACTTATACTTGTTGCATTTTTCATCTCATCTTTCAAGGTTAGCATTTTTCCTTCCAAATTAGTGGACTTTGAAGAATCATTTTCTTAATGCTTGATTATTTTTACTTCATTCCACTTCTAATAATCTTATAATCCATCCTAGATGCTATTAACATGTGTGTTTCATGTTTTTACTCAAAATATCAATTTTTCACTCATCCAAGTGAGTAGACTTTGAACATGGAACTTTTTCATCCATGATCATCTAACTCATTTTAATATATTTTTGACATTTACTAGTCATCTTATGATGACAAAAATCATCTTTTATCATATTCAAGTCCTTTTCAAAAATCATGTTCTAATCATCATCCAACTCAAGTGTATGTTCATATTCTTACATTTTCTCAAAATATCACATTTATTAATATCAATCCAAGATTTATTCATGTTATTATTCTTCCATTTTTATTCTTGTAAGACACATTATTTCAAAACCATATTTCCCATCAATGTACAACTTGCTCATACAAGCACATAATATGAACATTAACAAACAAAACAAGGTTAAAACTTACTACTAGCTCAAGGCTAGGGAAGACAAGAACTTTGGATTGGATGGGGTTTTAGTGTGTTCTTCCAAAGGGTTAAGCTCCAAGCTCTTGAAACACACAATGGGGTTTTGAAGGATAATGATTTAGAGGTGATTTGGTAGTGTAAAAATTGAAAGAAAAGTGTATGTGGGTGGGTTCAAGGCCACGACCACAAGGAAGAAAGAAGAAGAAGTTTTGTGTTTTGCTTCAAGTGGGTGTATGTATGTATCTATATAATCTCTTTCAAATCTCCAAAGATCACCCAATATCTTAGCTAGATTATGGAAGATTTGGAAGGGATTTAGTAAGATCACAAATGAAATCCTTGGGAGATTTAGGAGGGTGTTTGGCCGAGAATTAGAGAGAGAAAGAGAGGTGATTAGTTAGTTTTCTTGGCCAATCTTAATCCATGCATGATCATGATTATTGTAACATCACAAAAATTTCTCCAAATTCTTTTTTTTACGTAAAAGCCTTATTGGATACACTATCCCTAGCACACAATTTATATATATATATATATATATATATATGTATATATATGAAATAATAATAATAATAATAATAATGATAATAATAAAAAAAATATAGAAACTATACAAACTAGTTAGTTAAACCCAACCCAACACCCCTTATCCTTTTACACCTCCAAAATCCCAT
The DNA here is from genome assembly GCA_028751855.1 of Ambrosia trifida. NCBI lineage: Eukaryota > Viridiplantae > Streptophyta > Magnoliopsida > Asterales > Asteraceae > Ambrosia > Ambrosia trifida. The sequence continues at coordinate 27,396,732 of CM054127.1, forward strand.
TAATCCAGCCCAACAGATGCAAGCCCACCTGAAACCCCGGCCCACCTCTCCTGGCCCGTCACCTCTGGCCCAACACATCCCCTTAGCTGTTAATAAAAAGAAACAAATGTTTGTCTATGTCGGGTTTCGAACCGGCGTCACTCCACACACACACACACGCACTAACAAACTGCTCCACACCCTTCCATTTGATCTAAACCCAACATAAATTATATTTAAGCACACTTTTTCATCTCTTTCTCCTTCTTCCCCGTGGACGCGAACAGCAGCAGATATTGAATTTTTTTTTTATTTTTTTTTTTCTCTTTCTTCTTTCTTCTCTTTTGACCAAATTTAATTAGCTTATTTAACGCATAATAATCAAAGATTGACTTGAAATCGTGATTATCGGCATGTATGCGTGATTACCCATCCAATTATAAATCAATTAATACACGAATTAACCTTTTACGCGTCAACATTAACAATGGGTCAAAACTTGCCAAATCGAAAACCAATCCTTTATCCTATAAATTGAGCCTCTGAATACGATTACAACTCGCCAATCATTCTTTCCTAACCTCCAATTTCTCTTAACAATCCACTGCTTTTGAAGTTTGGTTCGAGTTTGACTTTTTCATTGACCGATCGATTCTGTATCAAAAACGTAATTGTAAGTGCGATTTTTCTTGTGGGTTTCATTATTCGGTTGATGCACAACATTAACCCTATGGTTAATTGGGTTAATGTTGGGTGCATTGTTCAATTGAAAACCTAGGGCTCGATTAATGTTAATTTGGGGAAGAACACTAGGTTGGTTTATGTTATTTATATTTCAAAAACAAGAAACAACACAACTGATCATACAGATCAGATGGTTATGTCTGGTGTTCCCTCCTCAATCCACGCGGGTTCGAGTCCCAGCGTTGGATTATTTTTTGTTCCTTTTCTTTTTTTTTACAAATAAGCATATATTATACATATAATTTTATAAATTCATTTTAAATTATCAAAACTCTTTTATTTATTCTACAAAAATTATCTAAGGTGAATCTGATGAAAAAGTTTCACTTATAATTTTTAGTTTTCTGAAATTTATTTATTTAATATTTATAATAATTAAATCAAGTTTATTCTATTTTATTTATAAAAAATCTATAAAAATATCAAAACGATCTTATAAATTTCCACAAAAATTATCCTAAGTTTTTATAACATTAAGCTATTCAGAAATGATTTTTATTTCTGAAAAATCATTTATTTAATATTTTTAAGCAATTTTTGTTAGATTTAATCATAATTAAATCATAATAAATCCAATTTTTAATATTTTTGCACCAAAATTTTATACAAATTATTTCTGATCATTTAGAACAGAAATATAATTTTTAAACTAATAATTCTTTAATTTTAGTATTTTTAAATTATTAAAGTTAAAGTTGACAATTTGTAATAAATAGATTTAATAATCTATTTTAAAGAAAATAATTTTATAAAAATTATTTTTATACTTTAAACACATTATTGTGATCATCTTAAATTTAAATTTCATAAAAAGATTTTTAGTTATTTATTTACTAAATTTCTCTCAATTGACGAATATTTTTAATAGTAATCAAACGAGCAATTATCCCCAATTCGAAGCCCTAGAAACTTATACATTTGTAGAATTGATAGACTTAGACATATTTATTACCTCATTATAGGGTGATACTTGATACATTTGGGCAACACACTATTTTCAACAGATATAACATTTTACCAAGGTGAGTTTTACATAGCCCCTTTTTCTATTTATCACCATTTCTGGGGTGAAACATGTTACAACATCATTTTATGCAATTCAATCATCAATGTGTCTATGTGTTTTCTATGTTGCATTATGTCTTGAGCATGATTAGAGTAAGCACCATTCTAGCATAATCATTAACTCCGTACAAGCCGACGGTAAACATTGATAGATCTATTGGACTGACAATCCCACCCGGATACGTGCCTCCTACAAAGGTAGCGTGGGTGTTTGTTATCGTATAACATATTCAATTGGACCATGAGCGTATGGTATGTATCATATTATAACAGTCATCAGGGTTGATTATGCACTCGATTTATTTCTAGTATGTTCTCACATATGGACTAGATTGACATGACACATGAATTGCACATCATTTTTACTCAATTATCAAAAACCTATGTAATTCTCACCAACTTTTGTTGACCCAAAACATTTTCAACTTAACATGTTTCAGGTTCTATTTGCTTGAAGATTTGAATTGATGCTTGAAGATATGTGTATAGATTTTATTCAATTTGATGTACAAATTCTAGAACAATTGATTGTAATTCAATTAAAATCATCTAATGGAATTTATTATTTACCATGAGCTACTGAACAATCATCAATACGTGGCATCCCGATGTTTCCGCCATCGGTTGGGGTGTTACAGATTGGTATCAGAGCCATGGTTATAGGGAATTAGGTTATTAGAAAAATAATCTAGTCTATAACCATAGGATTTAACAAGTACTTGCTTCTTTTGCTTGCTATTCTCTATCTCCCTCCTACTTCTTATCCCTACTTTCATCCCTACGAGAAGGTTGCTCTCCATCAGTGGATCTACTCTTAGATTGATAGGACAAAATCCTCAGGTTTAACCTGAACCCCCTTGGAATCTCGTCGAAGTTCTAGATCTTAATAACGAACACGTGCAATCTGGAAGGGTGAACGCCTGTATTCTGAGTCTTCTGTCTAGGCTGGCATTGCGCATATATCCCAATCAGACGAGGGACCCAGATGCCTACCTGGGAATTCTTGGGATGAGTGTTCACTTATAGGATAAAGCATGTCTTCATATGTTATTAGAATCTGGAATCTTTGATAAGTCAACGTATTCGTTTATTCGTTTTAATTAATGAATAAATGATTACATTCCTCATATTACCTCATACACTTCATGCCTCATTAAAAACTTCATTGTGTCCCTTACAGATCATGTCTCCACGACGCAGCACTCTCCTTAACAATGGTGACAAACAAGATGAAGTGAATAGCAATGACCACAACACTAACCACATTAATGGGAGTGATGCCCAACTAGCTGCGATTATTTCCCAACAATTGGCACAACAAATCACAACTCTGGTTTCTAACTTGTTGACTCAAGACATCCAAATGGATGGGAATGGCATTAGAAATGGCGTTGGAAATCACAAAAGGAACAGGACCTTAGTTCGGAAAGGCAAGAAAACAAGTATTGTGGCCGCGGTAACTACCAAGAATCAGAAACGTAAGACCAAGGATCCTAATGTAAACCTCACTACACAAGCCTCTAACAAGAAGCCTTATACAAGAAACTTACCATTGTGCAACACATGCAATCGACATCATCCCACTGTTTCAGCGTGTCGCTTGTGCACCAATTGTGGTAGGTATGGTCATCTGGTCAACACATGTCGCGAGACCCCAAACCCTAATCAACCCACCAACCCTGCTACTTTGGAGGAAGCAAAGCGGTTGGCTGCCACCTTAACAGATAACCATGTAAAGGTAGGAACCCTGACCCGGAAAGGGGAGAAGAAAACTGTTGCAAAAGATACTCCCCAACTTGCCGTTAAAATCAAAACTGAGGCCTCAACCAACGGAAAGCGTAAGGCCAGGAATTTTGCAAAAGACACCACTACCCCACCCAACAAGAAACAATACCGCGGGAAGCTACCTAAGTATGACACCTGCCAGTATCACCATCCAACCCAAGTGCCCTGCCGTCAGTGTACCAATTGTCAAAGGTATGGACATCTTGCAGACATTTGCCGAATCCCTGCTACAAACGCTCTTGATGCTCCAAATAACCCACTTGAGACCCTCCAGCTACTTAACAGCAAACTCTACCATTTGAATGATGTTTACTTTCTCTTTAATTCCATGTATTGACATTTTTATTTTCAAATAATAAATTCAAGTATTATCATAACATCTGTGTGCATGCTTGTTTGAATGTGAACTGATTGCTATATCTATGATCATACTTGCTTACTTGTACGACAGTTAGTTGACTACCAAACAACCTACTTAACGATTGGTAGAGGTCATCATGTCTTTCCAACAGTCGGGAGAGGCCCTACCACCTGCTCAACGACTGGTGGAGGCTATCGAACCTGCTCAACAATCGGTAGAGTCATAAAAGGACGCAAAACCCTAATGTAAGGTAAATCGGTGATTACGGTCCGGAACGTAATTATGAATTTACAGGTACATTAAGGTAGTGTGAAATTTTATCAAGGTTTCCGGTAGTTGACCAATTGTAACCCTAGTTTTCTTTTAACTTCGGGACGAAGTTCCTAAAAGTAGGGGAGACTGTAACATCACAAAAATTTCCCCAAATTCTTTTTTTTTACGTAAAAGCCTTATTGGATACACTATCCCTAGCACACAATTTATATATATATATATGTATATATATATATATATGTATATATATATATATATGTATATATATATATGTATATATATATATATATGAAATAATAATAATAATAATAATGATAATAATAAAAAAAAATATATAGAAACTATACAAACTAGTTAGTTAAACCCAACCCAACACCCCTTATCCTTTTACACCTCCAAAATCCCATTAATCCAGCCCAACAGATGCAAGCCCACCTGAAACCCCGGCCCACCTCTCCTGGCCCGTCACCTCTGGCCCAACACATCCCCTTAGCTGTTAATAAAAAGAAACAAATGTTAATTCAATTAAAATCATCTAATGGAATTTATTATTTACCATGAGCTACTGAACAATCATCAATACGTGGCATCCCGATGTTTCCGCCATCGGTTGGGGTGTTACAATTATTATCTTAATAATTGGGTATTTAAGGAGATGAAGAGTTTAAGTGAGATAATGAAAAGATATTACCCATTTGAGTGGGCCATAGGCCGGCCCCAAGGGGGTGTTGGTGGGGTCCACTTTGCTAAATAATACCCTTAATTAGTTAAGTTAATCTTGTGGGAGTACCGTCCGGGTATTCTTGGGTTTTTAATCGCGTGTCACCCGAATATTAAAATAACCTTAATATTCCTTAAATATAGTCCAGTTTAATTACTGATAAATTATTTTGGCCTTTGCCGGGTGAAATTACGTGTTACGCACGTATCGGGTGCGGTACGCGCACTTTATTCGTTACCGGGAGATTTGTACAATAAGTTTTCACGTATGGCTTTGGGTTTTCCAAAGCTCATTATATTTTGTGAAATTATCATTTATTATATATCCCGGGTGTCCGGGGTTCGTTTCGCTTATTTAATTTTTACCGGGTAATCGCCAGTGTCCATACCGGATAGATTTGCTTGCGCATGATCCTATCATGTTTTGTCATTAAACTTATGCATTCCTATGCATTATTTGGGAATTGCTATCTTTCTAAGGCCTCAGTTAAATAATCAACACATAATTATGTTTAATTACGTTAATCGCGTTTAATTAATTAGTACGGAATTACCTTAATTTTGCCGGTTGTTACAACACCCCCTATAGCCGACCACAAAAGTCGTTTATTAACCAATTGTTGTGGCGCATACACATTAAGAACCCGAACCATCTCCGCGTACCCTTTAACTTTACCCACAATCAACATATAATTATCCGATTTAACCACGTCCTCCCTACTAAAAACTCTAGGATCCCATAAAGAAAGTAAACCACCCGATCTACCGTCCGATGGAACCCAGTCAAATAAATAATCATCATTACCCCAAAATCTCCGTAAATCCACCGAATCTAAAGACGTGAATTGCGTCTCTTGAATCTATAAAAAATTCACCTCATTCTTCATTCGAATACCCCGAATCCAATCCGCTTTACCTACATTCCCCAACCCCCGAATATTCCATGAAAGAATATTCATAATTCACTGTCTTGATAACCTTCGCTTCTCAAGACCTCTTGTACGTTCGGGATAAAACCATCCAAATCTTCTGCACCTAAAGTACGTCCCAAAGTGATAGTCTCTGAAGTCTCGTTAATGGCACAAACTGCATCATTCAATTCATCCTCAACCAAACCTCTACCTGAATCTTCCTTGTTCGTTACATCCTCTTCACGAAAATCTTTGCCATCCAAGTTAACCATGTAAATATTATTGACCGGTGTGACAAATGCAGAATCATCCAAATCCTCTTCCACTTGCTCGCTCGTAGAACTGTGAGACAAAATACCAATCAGTTTATCCGATCACTCCATAGTGGTGAAGTGGTGGAGTGGCTTTTGTTTCACCTATGTGATCAAAGGTTCAATCCCCACTTTCAACATTTATGGTTTGGTATCCGGGTGAAGATCGAATACGGGTGGCGCCGGTTCGAATCTGACGGGCGACGAGGTTTTACCGAGTTCTATAACACCATCGTGCCTTCGGGCGGGTGGGGCTCGGGTTTCCGCGCATCGGGAGAAGGCGGGGGCTGCTGGAGGTCGAGTAGTCGATTCTTGGGCACGGCGCCCCGCAAGGGTGGTTGCCACACAGTTGTTCGCCGATAAAAAAAAAACTAGATTGATCCTTGCGCGCGTTTCGCTGCGCGTTTCGCTGCGCGTTTCCGGGCATTGACGGTCACCGTATTGTTTAGGTACAACATAGCATCGCAAAACACAATTTTCACCACTACTTTGTTCTTTCGTTACAGCCCCGGCCTACCTATACTCATTTAAAAAAAATTATGCATTTTTTTGTCACTGACTTTGATTTAATATTTAAAAACAAAAAAAACTTGTTAAAATGAAAAAATAAACAAAGTACCTCCCCGAAAGTTCAAACCTAAGACCTTGGCCAAGAAAACCTCACCACAAACCACTCCACCACAAACACATCTTGTCTTTTTAAAAGAAACCATAAATATATATTGTTTAACAAAGTTTAAAAAAAATAAAAATAAAGTGCCTTGGCCAAGAAAACCTCACCACAAACTACTCCACCACCAACACATCTTGTCTTTTTAAAAGAAACCATAAATATATATTGTTTAATAAAGTTTAAAAAAAATAAAAATAAAGTGCCCCTCTCAAGACTTGAACATGGGACCTTGGACAACCAAACCAAACCACAAACCACTCCACCACCAACGCATCTTGTCTTTTTAAAAGAAACCATAAATATATATTGTTTAACAAAATTTAAAAAAAAAAATTAAAAATAAAGTGCCCCTCTTAAGACTTGAACTTAGGACCTTGGACAACCAAACCACAAACCACTCCATCACCAACATACTTGTGTTTTCAATTGAAACCATTAATATATATGTATTAACAAAGTTTAAAAAAAAAATTAAAAGCCACCAACCCTCTCAACCAAGGAAAGGTGGTGGAAATAAAATGTCTCCCCAAAGAATCTAACTTGGGACCTTGGACTACCAAACCATACCACAAAACACTCCACCACCAACCAACTTATGTTTTTTATTCAAAACATTAATATATATATATATATATATATATATATATATTAACAAAGTTTAAAAAAATAAAGGCCACCACTGTGACAACTCGGGTAAATCTCATTCTTGGTTTCTATCTATTTGTCTGTTTCTTTTGTTATTCCTTTTGGTACTTGTGCAATTTTCGGGACGAAAATTCTTTTAACGTGGGGATGATGTGACACCCGGCAAATTCTGGTTAACAACGCTGTCTAGATGAAAGTCTACCTTAGCGAGTCACGCGTATATTATACTTAACGGGGTTAGTTGAGTCGTGTTACGATTCGGGAACTGTTAGTTTAGTATAGAGGATCATTAGATGTTAGTCTAAAGGCTCATTAGATGTCAGTCCTTAACCAAGTGTACAAAGGGTGACGATTCGTAGAATCGTCAGAGCATAGGGAACATACAAGTCTCGAGTCCCGGGAATTGGTGAACGAGTGTGAATATGTTTGTTTGCAAGTATTATGTGTTTACAATCATTATGTGACTTGTCGGTATGTGAAAATGTGTTAACATATGTTAAAACGGGGTTTAACGCGCAAAATACACAGAACCAACCCCTATAGGAGAGTAGGGAAGCCTAATCGCCTATAGGGGGGCGATTAGAACATATGTATGGGCGAATAGAAGGCTAATCGCCTATAGGGTAGGCGATTAGCAACCCTATTCGCCTGATGCTGCTGCGTACTCGCCTATAACATGCTGGACGACTAAAAACGCCTATAAATACAATACTTGACCTCCTAAACTTCATATTAATAACCCTAGTCGTCCCACAACTCGCCCTAACACACACACAACCTCTGGAACACGATTTTGGATCAAAACACAAGATTTCAAGCCTATTACATCAATCTATCATAAATCTAAGGTGTGGTTTTCATTCATGCAATCTTTAATAATGTTTTATTGAATCCCTAATGGTCCAGACCTGTTTATAAACGTATGTGTCTTCTGAAATTCGTTAATAATCGTTGTTAATTGGATTCTAACTATTATGCATGTGGTATGTGTGTTTATGATTAAAAGATAGGGTTTTTGTGATTCAAGAAATATTGTTAGCATGATGTTAAGGTAGTTACAGATTGATGATGATAGCATGTTGATGAAATCTGAGTAATTGTTCATTAGGGTTACGGTTATGCATGTTAATGTGATGTTTCATGCTATGTGTATTGTTTTTGGGTTACATGGTTGCATGCAGGGCTGATAGAACGAGGTTAAACGAAGGATTTTGATTGAAATATGTTTGGTATGGTTGTTTGATTGATATTTGATGTTTACACACGTTCTGGATCTGATTTGGAGTGTTAAACGCGCGAAAAACTGGAACAGCTGGGCTAAAGGCGAATAAGGATCCTATTCGCCTATGCTATAGGCGAATAGGAGGCTATTCGCCTGTAATGGAGTCCTATTCGCCTATAGTATAGGCGAGTAGGGGCCTAATTGCCTTTACTTCATGCATTTACGATCCTAAATGCTAGTTAAGCCCTGAATTGCATGCCTTACGACGTAATCGCCTATAAACTCATGATTTGCATACCGCATGACCCTAATCGCCTATAGTATAGGCGATTAGCCTTCCTAAATGCCTGTTGACCCACGTAATCACTAGTTGACTTTTCCTAATCGCCTGTACTGCTGCTGTAAGTGTATTTTGACATTCCGAGACCCGATTTGACACCTAGGAACATGCTAGGAACCCCGTAACATACCTAATAACTTGGTAACATGTGTTCGGACTTATTTAAGTGATACTTGAACTACGTGCTATAACTTGTTGGACTTTAACGTATGTTAAGTGTGAATTGCATGATTGTATGTTTGTGAGTGCAAGTATAACACGGGGAGTCTCGGGTCACCAATGGGATGTCGAGTCTTGTACATTGGGTTAATTTAACAGTCACGGTGTTTTCAAACGAACTTGGTTATGGTCTGGACATCTAGGGACTAACTAACCTACGGGTTATTAGTCTAAGTACTTGTAACTGTCATATGTTAGGTCGCCGCTTTACGGGGCTAGCATAGCTTGCTGATATTATTCGTATATCGAAGTAACGCAACCTAAGGTGAGTTTACGGCCCCTCTTTTAACTGGTTTCACTTTTTGGGGGAGAAAACATGTGTTAAACTTATGTTTTGGTAACAACTGTCATACTATGGGTTTCTATGGTTTACTATACGATCTTTGGAAGTCCCGGGGGAAACCATGAATGTGCGGGTTAGCACAACGGGGAAATGTGAATAGATCTATTGGGAATGACCAACCCCGCTCGTCGGCTTGGAGGGCCGGGCGAGTGCATATTGTCTCAAACAGGAACAGGTTTACTATTCGGGCACAACATCTGGTTTGCGAGTTAGTAATGGTTTTCCAATCGTAGATGTAACAAAACACACGCCTAGCTAGCGTACTTTGGTTTGCAAATTGATATAGTATGGACAGGTTGAACTTGATACTTTGATTACAAAACCTGTGAACTCACCAGCATTTTTGTGCTGACGTAAACTCTTACATGTTTTCTCAGGTCGCTAAGGTAGCACTACGGAACTAGGGCGCACGCGTCTGCACGGCGTCTAGTTAGGATTTCATGGTTTTCAAACATTAAATAATTTGGTTTACTTTTGGATTATGTTTTGAGAATAAGCTTCCGCTGTAATTGGAGATTTAAACTATGTTTTTGAAATTGCATATGTAAATTTAGACTTGTTTATTGTGATCGTTGACTTGGATCCTGGTTTGTCATGCGCCTCGCGGTAAAACTCCGCAAGTGGATTTTGAGGGTGTGATAACCACCCCTCTCAACCAAACTATTCACCAACTCTTCAATAATACATATATATATAATTTTGATGCAATAAAACTTTTCCTTATTTTTAAAATATATTTTGATAAAATAGAGAGCATTACATACCATATGCTAACACCAACTAAGGTTAAAGTATGTAATGTTAAAAGATTTTATCAACTGTTCTTGTAGGTAAAACATTCATTAAAAAAAGTAACCAATATACACTTAGGAATAAAAAAAAATAACTTCTATTATGATTGCCCCCAATTAATAATTGTTAGTTCCGCTACAGTTTGTGTCTTTGGGTTTCCAAAATTGTATTCAAATATTTACTTCAATATGGTTGAATCTAGTTATCAGCTACTTATAATATGACTTGACTTGCTATCTTGTTAACACTAGTTATTCCGACTAGAATTGTTATCCATTTATCATTAAGTGAATAATTATAAATCGGTTTTACCCGACTATTTTGACCCAATTTGTTTTGACCTGCCTTCTTTTAACCCAGTAAAGTTGTCCCCCCCCCCCCCCCCCCTCCCGCGTCAAAAAACTTTCTGATCCGCCACTGCATTCGTCAATGTCAGATGACGATTTTGCCCCTCATGGATTATGTAGGATATTCATTTTACAACTTTTATGGGTTGGAGGGCTACAGGTTCTAACCCATGATATAGGAATTTATATAAAACATTATTTTTACAACGTTTTTAATGGTTCTATTTCTATTATTTGGGTGGTTTAGTTGTGCTTTAGACATGTTGGTGTTCTGCTTATGTCTGTTTGTTCCTTCTAGGTTGGGTTTATGTTTAGACATTTTAGTTGTGCTCTCTATGGTGGGTTTATGTTTAGACATTTTGGTTGTGTGTTGCATCAATGACAATACTTAATTTTTTGAGCCAATGGTGGTCGATATCACTTATAGCTAGGAAACAAATACAATATCAGACATAAAAGAAAATTAATCATGAGACGTATGGATACCGTTTTGAATATCTACTTTGATCACTCCACGTATTTAGAGTTATAGTCGTGGATCCTACTCTTTACATTTTGGAACAATATTTTGTAAAACTATTTTGAACTAAGGTATCTAAATTTCATTAAATTAAGTTAATTGCCACGAGATCCAAAAAGTTACACACCCTATTTCCGCTTTAGCGGGGTGTGACAAAATAATGGTCAACAATATCTGGTCTAACAAAATTTATAATAACATGAATATATATTACAACCTTTGTGACTTTGTGTAATCTACTTTAACCTTCCGTTTCCTTCCAAATCGGAAGGAAAGCTAAACTTAAAGATTTTGCCTAGTTTTCCTTTCATTTCCTTTCTTTTCCCTCCTTAAATGAAACTCGGGAACACACTATGTTTTGTTTTGTTTTCTTTTCCCTCCTTAAATGAAACTCGGGAACACAATCAAATTTTTGTTTCCTTTCATTTCCTTTCTTTTCCCTTATTAAGTTAACTCGGGAACACAGCGTAAATCTGGTCAAGCAAATTTATAAAAAAAAAAATGTGGTAGGTATCCATGGTTTGTCATGACTCATGGTTTATACCCACCCATTTGTCATAACATATTATGCCCAAATGAAACGACGTCGTACTGGAGTTTGTTACAAGCATTTCCCACTAGCCACTACACATATTTAATTGCATGAATGCAAATTAGTCTACGTCGCTATTTTCATTTTTTCACAGATCAATTAACAAACATCATCTTCTTCTTTATCCACTTAGGTGACTGCTAATATAACATATTCACATCAATTAACATCTCATTAATGTTTTGTTTTATTATTTCAAATTATTAATATGACGTTGGTTGAAAACTGACGTGTGTGTTTGTGTAGATGGAGGCTGGAACTTATAAATTTGGACCCTACACGATTTATGAAAAGGAATCGTTTTACTCGACTGATCTTTCGTATGCTTTTGTCAATCTCCGCCCCGTTCTTCCTGGTAATTGTTTGTTTTTGTAATCTTGATTGTTGTTTATTGTTGTTCAATGGTTTTGTTTTTGTTTTTTTGGTGTGTATATGCTATTTATTGCATGTATAGATATTAATTTGTTAAGAAAATGTTTAGATGTTACTTATGTAAACCCTACTAACAAGTGTTCATTTTATTTTATTCGGGTGGTTTGGTGAACTTGTTTTGATTTAGGTGATCTGGCGGTTAGACCAGCAGATAAGTTGAAAAGTCGATACATGTTTGATTTACGGGAAAATCATCAAACTAGACATTGACTCACTTGATTTGCAAAAATGAACATAGGAGGTGTTTACATGTAGGGGATTCACGCAAAATGATTCACAGGTGGACATGTGTAGGAAGAGGCTAAAATGTAGCTGTTTCAAAGATATGTGTCTCATGATGACAACAAACCAAAAAGAAACAAGTGACGTTTTTTGTTTTCTAAGATAAAGGCTATGTAGCCTCCGAATTTGAGAAACGACTAATCGTAGCCTTTACCCTAAAATAGCTAGGGTGAAAAAGGTAGAGGCTAGGGATCATAGTCGGATGTTGTGTAGCCTTTTTGTCCTTTTTTTTACCATGATTTTTAAAAAGACATATTTTTTCATACAATTAGTATTTTTTTTAAAAAAAAATTTGCACCAAATTAAAGTGAATAAAATTATCTCTAATTTGGTGCAGGTTTTTTTCAAAGAAAAAGACTACCATATGGAAAAGTTGTGGCTATTTAAAAATTGTGGTGGAAAATAAAAGAGGAAACAACTACACAGCTTCCAAGTCTGACCCCTAGCCTCTAGCCTCTACCTGCAATTTTATTTTGGTTAGTTGTCATGGTGGGCCCACGTATTTTGAAATGGCTACACTTTAGCCTCTTCCTACAAAAGTCAACTTCTGAAGTTAAATGATTTGCGCGAATCTCCTACATGTAGACGCCTATATTCATTTTCGCAAATACAGTGGGTCAATGTTTAGTTTGGTGATTTTCCCTTAATTTACCACATCTGCCAGTTCTACTAGCAAATCTTTATAAACACTATTCACATCCGCTAGCGGATTACCTAGAATTAAAACTATGAAAACTAGCGGATCACCTAGAACTAAAATAGGTTCCAAAAAATTGACTAGAAACCATGAAAACCAAGTAACCAACCAAATGATAAAAAGAAAATTCAACAGATGTCCAACTCTCAAGTTTTCTTTCATCATCTCATCTTGAATTCTTGATGGTTATTTTAAGTTTTAATTTAAAAAAAAAGTTAGGATTATGATTTTATACTCATTTTTCTTTTGCAGGTCATATCCTTGAACAGCATGCACCATGTGTAGTGTAGTACTGCAATACTATAATCAGAAATATTTTATGCATTTTTTAGTCCCTGTGCTTATATGCTTATGGTCTGGTCTCAACTCTCATGCCATTACCTGCTAATAATGCTTTGCACTCCATTTATGCATAGATGTGGATTATACTGCTTAAATAACTTAAACAAAGGTTTTCTTAGATGAATATTATTCTGTTTTTATCTATCTGCAATTCTGTATTTTGGTCATTCAACTAAAGGTAGATAGACTTGATTGGAATCTTAGGAGAATGACACATTTTAGTTTCTATACATACAAGTCTAGGTAATCAAAGTCACATGCGTAAAAAAAAGCGCACACCCTTGGCGCTTTCTTTCCTTATTTTTCTTCAGAGGTCGAGTAAGGGTTTGACTATGATTCAGGCACTTGACAGATGATAGGAATGTAAAAATGTAATAAAAACAAATCCTGTATAGAATTAACATTTGGAATCGTTAAATTAATACCACAAGTTGAAGACTAATAACAATTCACAAACAATAAGCAAGGCTTATTGGTTGCGCTTCTGAAGTCCATCGGCCCCTCACCTGTGTGCCTTGGTGCGCCTTGTTTGCTTTTGATCACTATGATGTAAGTAAATGCTCTTCATATATATGTGGCAAATGTTTAAGCTTAGTTATGATAAACGGGTCAATTTGAGTTATTCACAGCAATGCATAAAATCTCTTAAATTGATTCAATTCAAATTTTGTTGTATCATTGTAACTATATCAATTCTTTTAAGCATATTTAACACACTCGTTATCTGTGGAACTCAATATAAAACTATTTGCTGCTCGGCTCAACTCTAGACACGTTTTGACCTGAGTCAGGATTGGCTCATCACGCTATCTGTTTTCTTTTCGATAATTTTCTCTCTTTGGTTGACTTGACAATGAACCACATGTGCTTGTCTGCCCAAAGCGTGAAGTCAAGCGTTTTGCTGACCTCACGACTGAAGAGGCTACTGACTTGTGGATTTCAGCCCACAAAATTGGGAAACAGCTTGAAAACTACCACAATGCTTCTTCATTAACATTTACCATCCAAGTAAGCTCCCTACAAGTATATTTGTGCACACAATATCTTATGTGCTTTATAATCTATGTGCATCTTGTTACAGGACGGTCCACAGGCAGGACAATCAGTTCCTCATGTTCACATCCATATTCTCCCTCGAAAAGATGGTGATTTTGTGAACAATGATGAGATTTATGATGCTGTAAGTTCCTACGTACATTTTTTACTTTCCTTATAATCTTTGAGCGTAATGTTGTTAAAGAAAAGTGCGTTCTGATTAGAGCGTGTTATATACATTTGTAGATTGATGAGAAGGAGAAGGAACTAAAGAAGAAACTTGACCTGGACAAGGAAAGGAAAGATAGAAGCATGGATGAAAGGGCGCATGAGGCGGCCGAATACAGAAAGTTTTCCTTCTAGTTTACACTAGAACTGTGATCACCATCTTGGCACAGCAACAAGAAGTATCTTTGAACAATAACTAATTTATTGTGTTTGTATACTAAAATCTATACTGGATATATCAAATCAACATCTATACTGGATATATGTTATAAAGAAAAATAAATTGTGTGTCGAGGTTATTTGCTCGCCATTTCTCAAAGGTGTTGAATTGGCGCCCATCTCCCAAGTGTTGACAGTTCAAGTCTCATTGGAAACAAGTGATGTAGATTTTAGGAGTTGGTGTAGTTTGCCGTTAAAATGTTTATTTTTTCTCAATTCTTTGGAATCAAACTCGGGCACTAGGCTAACACATGACGAATGATTATTCAAAAAAGTGGCGCAGGCAAGGATATAGCAGCATGTAGTATGTGTATGTTTCTGGTGACGTTTAATCTTAGATTATTATTTTTCTAGAAAAATGATTGGTATGTTTAATTAGTAGGCCTAAAAATAATTTAATAAAAAGTTAAAAGACTTATGACAAAATTAAGGTCATGACCCATCATAGAAAATGGATGTCACACATCAAGTATTGAATGAATTGAATGTCTTTTTTAAGTATATCTTTTAGGTACATGTGTCATTATAATATTTCTTCTTTAGGGACTTATTTGGCTAGTGTAACATCAAGGAGTTGGTGAAACTCCTTAGTAATGTATAATTTAATTTAATAATATATATATATATATATATATAGGGGGCGGTTATTGTGAAAAGTGACAACAACGTGCGAAGTGTGCGAAGTGTCACTTTGTACATGATAATTACGTAATGTTTTTGTATGTTCATGAAAGCATTACGTAATTATCATTATGTAATTATTATGTATATCATAATGAGGCTTATCTCGACTCGTATGTTAGTTTGTTAGTCTAACATAACATCATAAATCTCAATGATATGCTCAAAAGAGCGCGGATCACTTAGAAAAATTAAAATGACTTGAATGTTGATGAGCAAAATACACAGGTTTATTCAGCCTGAACAACATACACGTTTTTAAATTGGTCAACTGCAGTAGAAAAAACAATTTACATTATTTTAAAAAAAAATCAAAAAATACAATATTTACTTATATATTCACAAAATAAAATTTATTATTTATAATGAAATGAACTTGATCACAAAATTTCCAATTTTTATAAACAAAGTGGATATATATAGCAATTCTGTGAGCCATAATAAAAAGATGGCTTAAAGATGAGAATAAAACTATAGACAATTTGAATTACAAATGATGTTAATAATAATTACATAATTACCCTTTCCTTCTGTACTGAGTTAGAACACAAAGTAGGAATCAGCTGGTGTGAGTCTTTTTCCTGAGTGTTCTTATCATCCCTTTCGCGATTTTAAAGAACCACAACAAATTCATGATCGCCAACACAGGTGGTACTATTTGCAACCCGTAAAAGGTGACCATATGAACTTGTCTCACCTGAAAAAAAAAAAAAAAAAAAAAAAACTGTTAAACCGGTTGTCATACAAGAACAAATTATAGCTTTCTGTTATTGGGTCAAAATAAACATGACCCGAAAAAGTAGGGATAAATGCGCCTTGAAGTTGAAACTTGCGACAATAATATTAAAAACACACATCCAAACAGTCCTAACAGAGGTACATAGTTTACCTGATCAATGTGGTTATACATGTGATAAAAAAAGAAGCCAAACAACACAATTCTTGCAACCTGAACAAATCAGAAGCTTTCATGACAACTGTAAAAATTATGAATATTTTGTTGTATAATGTATATAACGCGTACCAGCCACCCTAAGAACATTGCAACACCGTTCCATAGATAACGCTTTGAAGACTTTAAACCAGCAACATCAAAATACCTGCAGCCATATGTTTAATGGACTTGCAGCCTAAGAATGCAAATATATATATAAGAATTTCAAGCATTTTGGTTACCATCTTAAGTTCACAAAAGGTGTTGTAATTTCGGTGAAAAGAACCATGAAGATGTAGTATTCAATTTCACCCGTTAAAATGGATTGCATGATCGCAAACATTGAGAGCCCATGGTGTAATACCTAAGAGAGATAAACACAAGCTGGTCAAATAGTTGACATTTTTGGCCAAAGAGTTGACCTTTTGGGTCAAAGAGTTGACTTTTTGGGTCAAAGAGCCACAAGAGCCCTTTGTACTTGAATTGGTGGCCCCGTTACCCGTAAAGTCCGTGTTATAGGTTGTCAATAACAAGTCAAATGATTAAAATTCGGATATGAACTAGAATGGATCGAAGTCAAACAAAGAGCATTGAAAACGTATAAAACCTCCTAACCCAATTTATTTCAAAATTATATAATGATTGTAGTAATATAGGTTTTCAATTACGCTACACGCAAACTATTTGTAAAATTCAGGAAAGAATGAGCAAAAAGTATTTGCCTGTTGGTGCAAACTGACCCGTTGAACAATCCCAAATCAGTAGTTTGTGCCTCTATTTGAGGGGGGGGGTTGTGGTAATAATTATAGGTACTTTAAATAACAGTTTCGATTGTTTGGCTAAAAGTGATTGTAATTCTAACATACAAACTTTAGGATCAAAACAATCATATGTAAAGACGAAAACTCATCATTGAGATAAATGTAAATTATCTAATTATGCTACAAAAGAAAGTTTCTTACATATTCAAGACCACCTAAACTTGGATAAGTCCAGATAATCATCGCCAGGTCAGACAAAAAATAACCTGAAGACATCTGCAGACATACAATGGAGACTTTTAGAAAACAGTCACATAAGAATGAATTCCATAGAGGTGGTCCGATTCAGCCAGTGTTAATGATAGTCTAGGCCGAGCCGCTAGCTATGCTTTTAGGAAACGACAAACCAAACGAGCCGAGTTAGTTGGGTTGATTTTGAACCATTTTTTAAGCGTATTTTTTTTAATGACCATGATGATTTATGAATGTAATACATATTCATAACTGCATATTTCTAAAGTAAAAAATAAAAAATAAATGACACTGTCAGCGTAAAATTGTCACAACCAAACAGTACACATTTCAAACCAGCCAAACTGACCGTCTTGCTTCAGGTTGGGCGGTTTTGAACACCCCTACTATTTTACTCGACTCTTGGCCATAGTTGTCAAAGCGCATAGGCATACTCAAGGCGAATAGGCCGAGCCCGGAGCCTAGGCGCATAAAAAACGACGGCTTTTTATAATTAAGCGCATAGTATAAAATACATTTTTTAGGGATTCTAGAGATGTTTTAGGCTTGTTTAGGGCTACTTTAGGATGTTTTAGGGTTGCTTAGGACTTGTTCATGACTCATTTAGGATGTTTTAGAGGTTTATTTATGCAACTTTTAGCCTGAATTTGGCTGGAAATCAGCCCTGATAGTGCGCCTCAGTGCCTAGGCGCGCGCCTCACAGGGCGTAGCGCACTTGGTGTGCCTCGAGCCTAGGCGCACCTAGGCGCGCTTTTGACAACTATGCTCTTGGCATGCCACTTTTTGTGCATCTAGCACATCAAGTAAATGAGACGCACAAAAAGTTAAATGGCAACAATTCAATCTCATAGCTTATATTAACTGCTAGAAACGCGATAAATACCCCGAGTATGGTCTCTGATAAGGTTGACTTTCTGAACACAATCAACTCTTCATTGGCATTTTCATCAAATAAATCTGAAATCAGTAAAAAGTAAAGAGAAGCAGCAGCCACAAAGAGTGCATGGAAGGTGGAAAAGCCCCTGAAAACATAAGTAAATTGTACACATAAGCTAAAGCAACTTAATAAAAATCTAATCTTTGATAAAAAGGTAAATAACTTAACCTGTTCTTCCATTCAAGCTTCTGTGCCTTGTTTAGTTTGCTAAAACCTTTAAAGATAAAGGGTGTAACTAATCCTGTAAATTCATAAGACTTCAAGAACAAATGTAAGATGTCAGGAAATTTAAGGAGTGTTTGGATGTGCTGATATCTAAGCCGCTGTTTAGACGCGCATCTAATGACTATTGTAAGTTGTAATTAGAAGTCTATATCACATAAACCAGTCTGATGCCACATTTTACGTTATCTGGATTACCATACTATAAAAGTCAAAAATAAAAAAAATAAAAAAAATAAAAAACAAAAAATCACTTTTTGGAGCCTTGGCCGCCCTCCGGGACCCACCAATAGCTCTGCTACGAGTGAGATACGAGTGAGATTTTAATGGGTACATACATTGTTTGTGCGTTTGTTTATTATATTAATTAATTAATCAACAACTAATGCATGTATGAGCTATGAAGTAATATATCCCTATTTAACATTACAGAAACACAAATCCAAGTGTGCATAAATGCAAAATGAGCAACACAAACTTACAAGTTTGCACATGATGATCCCACCAAAAGCCGATATCAACCATCTTCTTTCGCTACTTAAACGATAATAATCATCCATTATATTCATTCCAATGGAAGTATAATCCAACCCCAACATGATTTATAATCCTTCACTTTTGCCTTTAACTTTTAATAATAATAATAAAAAAAAAAAAAAAAACAAAACCAATGTTAAACGCAATACAAACGACAAATGTCAAAGAATTACGTAAACATACATACACGGGGTTTTATGATTGATGAAGCAAATCAAGAAAGAGGGTGATGAAAGATTATGAATGATTGCATGAATTGGGATTGTAAAGAAGATGATGATACAGAGATGGGTCGGCCATATTATTGGAGACGAAGATATATACGGGGATTGGGATTGGGATTGGGATTGTGATTGTAATTGATGATTGATCAATCTACACATAATTCCATTCCATTGCGTCTGGATTTGGGTTTCCAGTTACAATCAAAACCTTTATGATGGGTAATCATCCAAGAATAAATTAAAATAATATATTAATTTTATACTTCATAAATAAAAAATCATTTGTTTTTTTAATGGCAAATATTATTTTACTCTTAAACCAATACCAGAAAATACCGGAAATACGAGGTTAGCCTACTTAAGAGCCAGTTGGTCATGCGATGTAGGGAGGAGGGGCTAGTTACATGTTCGAATCCTGAGTACACAAGGCATAGCTTGTGGTTCACTAGTTGATGCAAGTTTGAATCTGAGCTGACTCGGTTTTTATCCGGCTGTTACTCCAACGAGGAAACTCGTGTGGAGGCAGTATGGTCTCCGGGTGAACGTTGTAGTTCCCACCGTATCAGCATGGACCCGGTTCAGACAACATAGTCTGGACGCGTGGGTGATTAGGGCCTGCCAAGAGGCAGGTGTAATGATCTCTGCCACACAGTTAAGAAAGTCACCGTTAAAAAAACGAGGTTAGCCTACTTGGTATAGACATGTGTTTTTTAGAGGGGTCGGGATACCACCCAATTTTGGCACGAGTACCCCACTACCCTCACTGCAACACCGCCGCAGGTGGCAGGGGTAGTGAGTTCGGGTACCGTTTCAGGGTGATTGGTAACGGATGGAAATGAGTGTTGGTTGTTTTGCCAACGACTATAATGTCAACCCTGATGCTCTTGCGGAGTTGAAAGACCCAGATACGCATTTTCGACTATGAAATGATCTTGGGGAACATCTTGCAACTCTAGATCTTCCCCACCTCCGGTTCGAGTCGGCTTCAGAATAGTTTTTCCTAATTTATTATTTTAGTATATTTTATTTTTAATTTATAATGTTCGCATTTTAGTTTTAATAAATGTAAGTTTAATTTATTTGAATAAAATGTTTATTTTTTATTTAAAAACAAGAAAAGGAAACAAATATATATTTCAGAGTAGTGTTGTCTTTAAATTTGTGTTTCAGTAATTCAGTATAGTAAATCAATGAAATGATATGTCAGTGCAGGCAGGATTGATAAAAATCTTGGTACCCTCTAAATTTTTGTTTAACCATTAAGCAAATTCATGCTTTAGATGTGAGGATATTCTAGTTATGTGTTTCAACCTCTCAGGGACAATTTTTGTTCTTTAGTGGTTAAGGTGGACAAAAGAGATAAGACTAAAGATAAAAGAACAAAACAATATATCGTTTTCTCTTTTGACAAGATATAAACAGGTCAGATGATTTACTCATACGTGGATCGATAGGTGGTAACTAAAAGAGTGGATAAATTATCGCACGTCCAAAAAAAATTAAATAATTTGTTACGGAAATAAATATTAGGCTATGCGGTATGGGTATGGGGACCGTCCCCTGGGCTGTCCTCGTCCCAAACGTCTTGGGGAGAACGGGGAGGACAGGCTGTTTTGTTTTTTTTTTTTTTTTTTTAATTCTTTTTTCTTCTTCAAAGCTTTTAACCAATCAGAGAATAGGGAGGACGGCTCGGATTCTGTCACCACACCTAACCACCTTACGTTTTCTATTTCATTAAGTCTATAGCTAAGTTAGTTAGTTTGCCTAAACTTAGTGCGATAACTATCATAACTACCTACAAACATGGATTTATTTGTAACTTTTTTCTAATAAAGCAAATTAACTATTTTATGATGAGGTTAACAAAGAATCCAACGGAAACAAGCGCTATGACATCCAAAATGTGGAACCCTTTTTCTTTGAATCAACACTAGAAAGGCACACTCGAAACGTCCACAAAATTTAGAATATGCACTTTGTAAAGATGCACCCTGGGCTGCATCCATTGTTGTAACTATACTTAAAATTGGGATACCCCGATCTCTTACTTTTAATATTGTTACTATTTACATCTATGTTCTCTTTATGGATTACTAATTTTTGAACTTTAATTGTCAAGTGTTCTTCTTTATACCATACTTATATCCTAAAATCCTGCAAATTTTCAGAGATGATTACCTTAATGATTGCTCAAGAATATAATTAATATCTTTTGATTGTTAGGAACATTGATTACAAAGGTTGCCAAGCCGATTAGATGTAGCCTATGATTCTTAGACACCAGGTAAATCTCTAACTGATAAGTGATAATTAATAACCCCACCATGCACGCCTCTTAGATCGTTTTTAATATATGTCCTTTGAAATCTACTGACATATGGTGATTATTGAAATAAATACTTAAATTATGTATGTGTAGGGAAAATAATCGGGAGACATGAAAAGTTACCATCGTACAATCTTTTTAGTCGATAACAATTAGATCATCTTCAAAATGAATCTTCACCGCTTACCTATTGATTGTTTTATTCGGTAACACCCAAATAATAAAGATTGAACATGTATGTCATTTTTTCAAATATGTTCACTTTACACATCAGAATCGCCTATCATCATCACGTGACACATCATTGATACTGTAACACCCCGCCCCTCTCATCACCAATATTGTCCGCTTTGCCCATCCAGAGCTCACGGATTTGTTTTTAGTTGCCCAAGTGGAGACTTCCCATGAGGTCACCCATCCTGAAATTTCTCCCACCTGAGCACGCTTAACTGTGGAGTTCTCCTCTCATCCACTAACATTAAGCCCCAAAACGCGTTGGTGATTTAAGAGACAAGACATTAATTATGAACCAAGGATCTCTCCTGGCCACGGCCGATGTGAGATTTTCCTGGGGTGTCACAGATACCAATGTGGTTATTTTTTCAGGTTCACACCGTGGCTTTAGAGTGTTTTGAGGAAGTGACAATGTTATACAAATATTTAATTCGAGCAAGAGGTGTACACATAGAATTAGAAGTAGGGAGTATCGAGTGTTGATCCTTTACATTTTTCTTTTCTAAAAAAACAACCTATTTTTTTTTATGGTACACACATTTTTTTCGCTTCATATTAGATTTGTTTATACTGTGAAGCTCCCGGGAGATGAACTAGTTATATAATAAATAATTCGTGATCATCTTAATTTTTTCTTTTCTCTCTTTTTAAATAAAAATATTAAATCATAATTTTTCTATTTCTCTTTTACTTATTTATTTTTTGTTCTCAACTATTTATTGTATTTTTTGTTTATTAGTAACAAATTTGATTTTTTATAACTCAACCCCGTATAATACACGGGTTTTTAACCTAACAATAAATAAAAAACAAAGTAAAACGTTTTAATTAGTCAACAACACATCAAACTAATCATGCATCAAAGTTTATTTTTAAAGACATATGTTGACGACTGCTCGTTTTACCCAATTACATTACATTTATTTAGCTCATGTAGAAACAAGTTTATTCCGTCCATATTATGATACCTTTTTAAATATAATTTTTTTTATTATTCAACATATAAAATTACCTTTTTAAATATAATTTTTTTTATTATTCTAACATATAAAATTACATTTATACGCTCATGTAACACATGAGTTTATTTATAAAAAAAAATTACGAAGAAAATACAAAGTGGAGTATCCACCACTTCAAGAAAACCCGACCCATGTAATCGGATCCACACTCGATACCTTCCCCCTTTTAAACTCTTCTGCTAATCTTCTCACCCCATATCTTCCATAGCCGTCCTTCACCTCCATACAAACACACAGGTTATTATTATTATTATTATTATTTTACACACTCTATTTATTTATATTGTACATATAAATCACATGCTCTAACTATCCCATTAATTAATCTTAATACGGCCACAGAAACTGCGTTTATTCAATTTAGTTCATACAAATCAACAATTTGATTTCTAGGGTTTGTCACGTTTATGTGACACTAAAATCTTGATGGATAAAGATTGGATTTTTATGGGATTTTTTTATTAATTGGTTGTTGGGTTACAGTTATGAATCACTAATTAGTAAACCCTTTATTGTTTAGCTTGTTATTTGTAGTTATTAGCTTTCTTTTATTTTTATGGGTCAATATGTTGTACATGTTTGAGGTTAAATGGATAGTAGTTAGTGAATTGTATCATGAGAAAATCAAAAAATAATAAACATTTGTTTTTACTTGCTGATCAAGACTTCTTCGTTATCGGTAATGATCATGTATAGAAGGAGAATTTTTAGGCGTTAGCCTAGTAGACGTAGATACGTGACTAAAGATTTGCGTATCTCAATGGATATATGTGTGAAACTGTTCTGACATTATAATAGAGGTATAACAATAGTTTAGAAAAACAGCCGAGGCATGCCTCGAGGTGAGGCGCTCAGAAAACGAGTATTGAGGTGGCGCCTCGTGGGGTTATTTTGTACGCACGCCTCATAGGGCTGAGGCGGTATGAAAAGTTGCGCCTCAGGGTGTTTTGATGTGTTTTTTTATGTTTTAGACTTTTTGTGTCGATTTTAAATATTTTGTGACTTTGTAATGTGTGTTTTTGATGTTTATGACGATGAAATTATTTAGTATTTTATTTTTTATAATATATAAAATTTTTATATTTATTTTTCAATTTGGCATCGGGCTTACGCCTTGTGAGGCGAAGGTAAAAACGCCTTGAGGCACGATCCCATACTTTTGAACCTTGGGTATAACACCTTTAGAAAAAAATGGCTACTTTTTTATTATCTGTATAGTGTAGTATCTAGGAATTTTGGAATGGTGGTATATTTATTGCGCATACTGATTATTATTTATAGTTTTTTAATTGTTGATGGGGCAGGTGGTATCTTCTAAGGGTATTGTTAAAAGTTAACATATTGTATGGTAGGATATTGATTAAATTTCCTTGTCGTCCATGATGAGTGGTTATATGGTTGTCGATATAGTGTACATTTGACGGGTTATGTGTATTTAATGTTTATTGATGTATATACATGCATATATGTTCATATTTATACTTGCAAGTTTTCAGCTAGGAGTGAAATAATCTGGTCATGAAAAAAAGATTCATTTGTATAAAATGCAAGCTAATTGATGATTTGAATTTCTGTTGCAGCAGTTTAACTTGCCATCATGTCTTGGTGCACTATTGAATCTGATCCTGGTACGTTATTCTTATTTGGGATTCTTGTATGCTGTCCAAAGTTAATGTAGGTTGTTTACTAGAGTTGGAGCTACTCGTTGAAAACTTAAGAGGCGTTGACAACCCCTTCATGGATACCGTATTTTATTCATGCGACGAACGTGTTATTGCTTACGTGTTGCATAAAAATAATATTAATTCTTGGCTTGTACTTTTCGAGAATTTGAGTTCAAAAATTCCTTTTTAACAATTTGAGTGAGATAAAAGCGAAAAACAAACAAAGAACATAAGATTTCTTATTGAAGTGTTATTTATATTGTTTGAAATTTATCTAAAATTCTTATTTTCTAGGTGTTTTTACCGAACTTATACAACAGATGCAAGTAAAAGGAGTTCAGGTATTGTTCATTTGAAGTATATGCTTGTTCTTTCGTTTTCTGTGCAGACTGTGCTTCTATTTTTTCCGTTCCTCAGTAAAGGTCCCAATTTGTTCTAGAGTTGAACCCTATAAGGCTGTATTTCTTAAACCAAACACTAAATGTCTCTAAATTCATATTTTAGTGTTTTGTTTGCAATGTTCCTTTTAATGTTTCGTGCAGTTATAAATCTGTATAAATGAAATACATATTCTCGATAATATCTTATGGGTTTTGAAGACGCAGAGGGAGTGTTAGTTAGGGGCTGGATTGATGTATTTTGGTAATAATTCCTAAGATAAATTGGTTATGCAGGTCGAGGAGTTATACTCTTTGGATCTTGATTCGCTAAACAGTCTTAGGTAAATATTTACTCCTGGATATACTTGTTTTCATAATGGAATAATATTGCTTCAAAATGTCATATTGATATCGTTTCTTGAATTCATAGGCCAGTGTATGGGCTGATATTCCTATTTAAATGGCGTGCTGGTGAGAAAGATGATCGTCTTGTAATCAAAGATCCAAACCCGAATTTGTTTTTTGCTAGCCAGGTCAGTTTTTATAGCTACAGTTTGATTTGTTAAAAGAGACGGTAAACCGTTATGCACAAATTCTGACAACTTAGAACCAAATGCATATAGCCGTCTAACTTTGTGTCCAAAATATTTCAATTATGATTGAAATAATAAAACTTTTGTAACATGTTTTACACACTGATAATTTTGTTAAAAAAGACAACAAAAAGATTTTGGGTAAAAGCTCAACCCGACCAGACCTGTTTTGGATCCAAAGTCAAAAGAGTTACCCATTTAATCTGTTACTCAACCTGCCCGACCCGTCCAACACCTCTAATTGTTAGCTTTAGAAGCCGACCTCATGAGTCAAAAAGTCATTGAGGTTTATTGAATTAATGTTCTTCAGGCGGTTAACTATGCATGAGCTATGCATTTTTGAGTTATTATTGTGTCACACATGATTAAAGTTAATATTTTCGGACAAACTCAACCCAAGCGTTGATGGATTCTGAAATAATGTTCTTTAGGATTATCAATGGGTTGACACTTAATACGTTTTATCGAAATATCTGAACCTTTTACAACTATTTAGAGGGTGTTTGGGGTTGAGTTCTGAAAAGGATTTTTAGATTATTGCGTTTTGAAAATGCAAATAATTAGTTTTTAGTGTTTGGGAAAGGTTTATAAAAATAGTTTATTTGCGTCTAATAGGTTACCAAACCGCAATAGTCTAAAAGCAGCTCCACCCCTACTGCAACAAAACGCGTAATCTATTTTCGAAAAGCAATTCCAAACAATCTCTAAGTGTGTCAAATATGATTAGAGAACCAAGTTCGTTAAACATTTTTATAATAATTTTATTCTTTCTTTAAAGTGATTTACGAGGTAACAACTTGAAACATGAATGCATAAAATGGTCAAAAAAAAAAAAACCACTTTGTCAGTTCGTTGCATAATTTGGTAAAAGGGTTAAACTTGGTTGCCTTGTTAAGTCATTTGCGCTTAAACGAAAAACAACTCAAATCCACGATTCATAAGTACATAGGTCGAAACGGCAACATCTAAATTTTATCAACTCCAGAAGTTAGAACTCCTGACGGTTTTCAAAATTATATATTTCAGGTCATTAACAATGCATGTGCTACTCAAGCTATCCTCTCCATTCTCATGAACTGTCCAGAAGTCGATATTGGGCCCGAGTTATCAGCCTTAAAAGAATTCTCCAAAAACTTCCCTCCTGAACTAAAAGGGTTAGCCATTAACAACAGTGACGCCATCCGAACTGCTCACAACAGTTTTGCAAGGCCCGAACCATTTATTCCTGATGAACAAAAGGCAGCCGGAAAAGACGATGACGTGTACCATTTCATAAGCTACATACCCGTAGACGGTGTCCTTTACGAGCTTGATGGGTTGAAAGAGGGTCCCATCAGCCTGGGCCCATGCTCAGGCGGTCAAGGTGACATGGACTGGCTCAAAGTGGTCCAGCCCGTGATTCAAGAAAGAATCGAAAGGTATTCCCAGAGTGAAATACGGTTCAACCTCATGGCTATAATAAAGAACCGGAAAGAAATGTACACAGCCGAGCTTAAAGAGCTGCAAAGGAGGAGGGAACGGCTGCTGCAGCAGCTGGCAGCGTTACAGACGGAAAGGGTAGTGGATAGCGGTAACGTGGAGGCGTTGAACAAGTCGCTTTTTGAAGTTAACGCTGGGATCGAGGGCGCAACTGAGAAGATTCTGGTGGAGGAAGAGAAGTTTAAAAAATGGAGAACTGAGAACATTAGGCGAAAGCATAACTACATACCGTTTTTGTTTAACTTCTTGAAGATTCTTGCGGAGAAGAAGCAGTTGAGACCGTTGATTGAAAAGGCAAAGCAGAAGACAAACAACCCGAAGTAAGTTTTATTAATGTTTTCGGTTATAATTTGAGTTTTTGGCAACTGTGTTTCTGTTTGAAAACGGATGATGTAACTTAGGCAAAAGAAAAACGGTTATTTGGATTGTTTTGTGGAGTTTGAAGTTGATGTTAATCAGTTGATGGTATGTTAGTGGCTCATGTTATAAAGACAGGTCAACAATAAGTTTGTTAAATGTGTTTATGCAGTGGCGCAGCTTTTAAGGGGCGGGGACCCCCCCCCCCCCCCCCCGAATTTTCACTCAGAAGTTCCGATTATATAGTATTCGTATATAAGTTTTTTGGTATATACGGTTTCGACCCCCCGAAACTAGTGATTTTCGACCCCCGGTGATTTCCGACCCCCAAAGTTTCGGACAAGCTTCGCCACTGTGTTTATATAAAGAATTTTGACAGGAAAAAGGAAAAAAAAATAATCTTTATCTAATTGTTAAATTAGTCAAAACGAAATTCGGCTACAAGCAGAATTGTGACAGTGCAGACTGGGCAGTTCAGCCTGAAATGTCTAGTCTACCAAATGAAATCGATTGTGGTCTGGATTACCGGTTTAGCCAGGTTTGCAAAAATGGGCTAAACCGGCTAACCTAACTAACGATTGCACGTACTTTATGTTTTAAACCTATCGATAAAAACCATAGGCATCACTAGGTTTTAGGTGTATGATTGTGGATGTAGCCCGTTGACACCTAAATTCGGCGCTACAAGCAGAATTGTGATATTAGGCCGAGCGTAGTGGATAAACGCCAACTTACTCATCAACAAACGAGTGTGAATGGAAGACTATGCGCGTTGATTTTTCTTGCAGCCAATGAAACTGATTCGCATATCGGTTGGTTCGTAAAAGCTAATACTTAGCTCATGTGCAAATGTACAAAATCCAATATTAGCAACATATTTTACCTATTTATGTAACATACTCATACTCATTAAAATTGTAACATGATTTTTTAAGTCTTTGTTCCACAATTTGATTAATAAAATAGACAAAATTACATTAGGATGCAGGTAAGCAGACAATAACTCTTAGTTTATATTATTAATACGACTAGAAAAGATTACAAACGAAATTACAGTCTGGATAGTGTGCAAGCGAGTTCCCGATAAAGATAGAAGCATCAATATCAATCTGTATGCAATAGCGGTATATTATTAAAAGGGTTCATCAAACATGGGTGATTGCAAAGGCAATAGTAATATCTCAAATGAAGCGAAAATTTGCACTCTCCAACGCCTTTATATTTTAGCAAGCATTGTTCTGTACAATATTCATCGTTACAACCATCCCTATGTAACACCACCCTGCATCCATCGACAAATGAACATCCTAAAAAACAAACACAATATATTGTTAATTTGTTATCTTAAGTTACTTAAACCGAAAACTGTTCTAACGCGCAACATTATTTTATGGTGGAACTATTGAATGGACTAACAAACCTGCAATTACTGTAATGAGTAGCAACAAGGAATAGTTGGCGGACTTGGCCATGTTTATGTTTTTGTTAAGTTTTATGATGATTTTTCTTTGAAGATGGATGTTGGTCGATTCATTAAATAGGCAAACTATGTCTTGTATTAATTTGTTGAGCAACAAAACCGTAGTGTGTTTAATGTAAGTAAAAAAAAACTTCCAAATGTAATATAACGTTCCATTTGGAATTATATCGTATATATCCCTATGAAACATACTAGGCTTCATATATATTCAGGGGAGGGTTATCTTGAGAACGCTAAATGTCATGAGAACCATGAAAACAAATAAAAAAATCAATCAAAATCAATTTTTTTTTAATACAGATCTCATTATAATTAAAATACAACATTAAAAAAGTAATTTTCTTTCCAAATAATTCAATCTTTTCTTGAAAAAACACTTTAAAACTAACTTTTTACACGTGTAAATGAAACAGTATAAATATATATAAACGGTAAATTTATACGTGTAAAAACAATTTATTTTCGTATAAGTTTAAATTTTTAAGCGTAAATTGTGTTTTTAAAATGTAAAAATAAATTTTGAATTTGAATGACTTTAGATGGCGTTCTCACAGTTCACACAAAATATATGTGTTCTCAAATTCAGTGGCGAAGCTTGACCCGAAGGTTCGGGGGGTCGGAAGTCACCGGGGGTTCGGAAGTCACTGGTTTCGGGGGGTCGAAACCCTATATTTTCAAAATTTTCTATACGGATACTATATAATCGGAACTTCTGCGCGAAAATCCGGGGGGGTCGGCCGCCCCTCCCCGCCCCTACAAACCTTCGCCAGTGCTCAAATTAGCCTGGGTTCTCACAGTTCGCACGAAATATTTGTTATCAAATTAACCTTCCCCGTATCCTTACAAATTATACATAGCCTAACCGAATTTTAATATCATATATATCCCTCTTGAATAAAAAAAGTATCATATGTATCCAATTTTACATATTCCATATAGTCGTGCACTCCGGTTTTGACGAAAATTTTGATCCTAAAAGCTGACCCTAAAAGCTGACCCTAAAAGCTGACCATGAGTTCGAAAAACCGACAAACCAAACCGGCTTGGTCAGCCTGACCGGCCAAATTTACCGCTTGCGATGTGCACTTATGATGTATATGCACATATGATGTACATTATATGTATGTATATGTGTGTGTGTGGGGGGTGATTGCGAAAGACGAGGGGTGCATCCGTGATACATCAATCGCCCTTTGTCCCGAGTATTATGTGTCTTATGTCCAAGGCTTGACGGAAAACTACTATAAAGTCAAGTGCCTCACTGAAAGTAGCCTCTCTATTCCTACGGGGTAGAGGTAAGTCTCTCTACATTATACCCTCCTTAGACACTATCTTAGCTTTACCATCCGAGTATGACAATGTCAAACTGCCTGTTTGGCTTACACAAAAAACCAGACCGAACCGTTGAATCGCCGAGCCGTGAAAACCGAACATGTGGCAACTCAAAGCAACCAAACCGGACGACTTGCCACAGTTTGAAAGGTTCGGTCAGTTTCAACGGTTTTCAAACACCCTACTAAGCACACAACTATAAACACAGTTTGTCAACAGAAGAAACCATTTGAAATATAGAAGCAACAAACAATAAAAGTTTCAAGCATAAAAAGTTTCGTTATTATCAGGCATCCGAGCGACATCATCCTCGATAACAGCAGAAGAAACACGAAAAACATTCAGAACATATTTACACAATCGTAAAACGACTACCTCATTATTGAAACCCAAACATACCGTCCTGGTTAACCACTGATCGCGGTTTTTTAACCATTTTTAGTAGCCACTCTGTATGAATGCATTCAGACGGTTCTAGTAGCCGCCCTGTATGAATGCATTCAAACGGTTGAGCTCTTCTCGGTGTTCACTCACCACAGCACGAACCACGTCTCCTATGGAGACCATCCCCTGCATCCCCTTCTCATCGATCACTGGAATGTGCCTGATACGATTATCTGCCAAAACATATAAATATTAAGTGTGTGTCATGTCGACACAAACACTTTTATACGAATGGGTTACCTGTCATTAGCTGCATTGCTTTGAGAACTTTGGTTTCAGGCGTTACGGTAATAAGTTTGTTCTGCAACCAAAACCATACATAGAACTTTTTTTTATGTATGAAAAAAATTAATCGATTCAGTGGCGTCAAAGTTCACCGTTTTCATACCTCTTCGGTCATGATATCTCCAACCTTGGTTGACTTTGATGATCTACCTTGCACAATGATTTTCCTGAGATAATCTAGAAAAACATAACTCGGTTAAGTAAAAAAATAAACCTCGGATTACAATATTTCGGTTAATGATAGTTTTTTCACCTCTTTCAGTAATAATTCCAGCAATTGACGACTTCTCGCCAGGTTTAACCACGACCAAAGCACCGACATTGTGTTGTGTCATCTGCAACACATGTTTCATTTGATCACCACGCTATACTGGAAACGTTCTAGATACGATTATACGAAACATTTTCGTGTGTGAAACCTAGAGTGACATCATACCGATTTGACAGCATCGTACACCGAATCATCAGTGGTGCACCAGAGCCATGACCCATCTGCACCTTTCCCCTTTGCATTCAAAACATCTGAAATCTTGGTGCTTTCAAACCCTTGTTCTTCAATACGCGCTGCTGAAGTTGACTCATAGCGTGATATCATCAACGGTCTTAGCGGGTTCACTAGCCGAACATGTTGCAGAACTGCATTCTTCACAATGCTTCCATTTGATACAAATGCCCTGATTCCTCCTTGCATATCCCTTAACTATCTCAAAAAAAAAAAAAAAAAAAAAAAAAAAAAAAAAAAAAACTCTTTTTAGGTAACAGTCCAAATAATATTAATGCCACATTAAAAAACCATGATTTAAGCATCTAGTATGTTGATTCTTGAATCTTGACTCCACCTCACTAGCTACACCATAGTTACCTAAATCGCTCAAATGGCCGCGTTTTTCATAGTGGATCGCGATGACCAAATCGGAAGTCGTTAGCGTACCAAATCACCTCCGATACACGACTGAAATCGTACCGAAATGAACATACCCCCCTCCGTACCGAATACGTCCATTCTAGCGATTTGCGTACCCAAACCACGTACCCGTACCGGAGCGAACCGCGATTTAGGTAACTATGAGCTACACCACCTTTTTATCCCAATACAAACCAACATTCATTGGTATACAACACGCGTTATTACTTATTAATCACCATACCAGTGGCAAATCCAGAAATAATTTCTGGAGGGTTCCTTTCGTAGATTTTCACTAATTTTTTCAACTTCTTCCACTAAAATTTTCATTTTTTTTACCAAATCGAGGGGGTCCGGAACCCCCTCCGGATCCGCCACTGCATCATACCCATCAACATATACATCAAGTACAAAAAAAAAAAAAAACAAAAAACAAAAAGAAACCACACAAGTCATAGTGCAGTTTGAATGATGATTCTGTTTTCAAATAAGGTGCATCCATCCAACTCAAATCATATCTAAAAGTCCTTAGATCCATCTAAATAACATAACAACAAAATAATATAACCATAGCAGCCTCAATAGATTATGGAACCATTTGACTATTAGTTAAATCTTTTTGACCAAAGTCAAAGTTTTTCCAACAGTTAACTACTTAAAAAGTAACCTGAGCTTAAAATTACACTAGATTAACACTTAACAGATATATAAAATATCTTGGTTGTTTTTAAATTAAGTAGCAAGATTAACTTTTAAGGTCTAAGATAACTAGATCAGTTAATACTTTTAAGGTCTAAGATAACTAGATCAGTTAATAATCATCTCCATGATGTCTCAAAGATCTATGGTTCACTTTCACATAATAATAAATTCAAGAATCAACATCACAAATGTTTACTGATAATATATATATGCACATACAAAGCAAGAGGTGAAAAAATAAAGATTGGTAGATAAAAGATTTAAAGTAGAATGCATGTACAGGAAAAAAGATGAAGTGATATATACCTGATTGGAGAAAAGATGTTATGTTACACAGAGAGAACACACTTACACACAGTAGTACAGAGAGAAAAATAAATAGGAGTAGCAAAGAAAAAAAAAAGGATGGTTTTTTAAATAATAATAAGATAATAATAATAATAATAATAATAATAATAATAATAATAATAATAATAATAATAATAATAATAATAATAATAATAATAATAATAATAATGTTGTTTCAGGCAACAGCCCAAGGTTTATCCGTTTTGTAGTGTGTTTTTAAATAACGCCAACGGTCTGTTACACTGCATCTCGTCTACACGTGTCTTACCCTTTATTATAAAGGTACAAGTTTTTATTGTTAAATAATGCAACTTGTTGGCAATGAACTCCAGCCCAGCTGGGAGAGGTGGCAGGGTTTATTTTTTCGGAGGGTTCTCGCCCGGGCTTAGTATTGAGTTCGAATCTTGCACACCACGAAAAAATTTCCTGTAACGGTTTGAGATAACTTCAAAGTGGACACCGGTGTGTGGGTAGTGATTCGAACTCGGGTCGAGGGGTTATCTGTCGATTGGTTTCACTGCTGAAGTACACCTTCCAAAAAAAATAATGCAACTTGTTTTTTTTTTTTTTGAAAAAAAAAATAATGCAACTTGTGATAGACATAAACCATTGTTTGATGGTTAATAATTACTTTATGCGTATTATTAAGAAGTAACTTAAAAGTTACCGAATCTAAAAGAGTATGAGTAGTACCTATGTTTTAAGAAGATATTGTTTGCTCTATGAGTGAGGTATTTTTAAGAATCGGATAAATTCGTAAGCTATTAATAATTAATTAATTAATTAACTAAAGATAAAGATAAACTGAATTTAAGATAGAAAAAAAAAAGTTAAAAGTATAGAAAAATAGAAATAAGCCTGCACGATATGGTCATCATATCATACAGATGAAGGGGCATGAAGCGACATGTGGTGGTGATGGTGACGGCTTGGAGGGGTTTTTGATCCCTTTTTTAATCTAACAACTAATCGTAATAATCCATAATTCAACAACCAACCAGAGTCATGCACATCACCCTCACTTTTTGTCCACACCGGTGGAAATGTTTAAGCCCCAAGGGGTCACGCTCCTTACACGCCATATAGAGGGTGGTGTTGATGGCGTGAAGATGATTCACGTTTCACACCCCATTTCCCTGACCTCACACCGTGTGTTCTAAAGCAAAACCGATGTGTATGACCTTAGAAAAAACGATAAACCAAACTTAGCAAACGGGCAAGAGTAAGAAACACATTGAATACTAGCGAACATCCTTACGTCGTTAGTCGCTAGCGCTCCTTTGTTTAGATACAATGACGACAACAAAGCTTCCATGTCGAAATTTGACGTCATTTCGCCCACTTCCTATGTAACTAATTACCCCTGTTAACTATAAACGTGTGGTTCAACCCTAAATGGTCCAATTGATAAAAATCAAAACGGTGAAAGAAAGATGTTTAGGTTAATCAGTTTGATTTTTAAAACCATATATAGCGTTTGAAAAACTTATATAAGTTTTTAAATTATCAAGTGAGAGTAAACTCTTAGTAGCTATACTTTCTATTTAATTTCAACATGATTTCCAAATACACGTAAATGTTTGTGTTATCATTCGACTCGTTAAACCGTAAGAGCATTCACGGTAGCAGCTCCATCTCCATCTCTATAATTACAGTAAAAATCATTACATTTCTCTCTCCTTATCTATTTAATAATACTTATTTTATAATTTTATCATTACTTTTTTTTTTTTCATATCTACTCACAAACACTTTAAAAAATATTAAAAAATTATGGAGGATGAACAGTGCATCCCCCAAATTTACTGATGAACAGTAATTTTTCTCTCTCATCCACTCACAACCATTTACTACCACTTACCAAAATATGAAGGTTTGTCTCACATAAATATGAAGAACCAAATGTGAATGCTCTAATGCATATTTTCTTTGTAAAAATTGTACTTTTTAGAGCATTCACAATAGAATCCTCATCCCCCATCCATTCACAACCAATCACAACCACATATTACACTAAATCCTATTAAAGTTTCTCTCTCCTCCACTCACAACCACTTTCAACAAATATTAAAAAATAAATACAGTTTTTCTGTTTTCCCTAAAAGATTCCCAAAGAACCCAATATATACCAACACACTGACACACTGTAGATTCTCCATTTTCTTCACTCACAACCACTTCCAATCCTCAAAAAAATTATAGGGTTTTGTCACCCAAAAAAATAGGGTCTCTATTGATGCTCTTAGGGAGAAAGGAGTGCTTCTAGTGTTTTTTTTCCTAGTTAACTGATTCTAACCAATCATGTTCACTTCACTGATTTATTTCACTGAAACACGTTTTTGTAGGAAGCACTCCACTGATTCTTTTATTTATTTTCATTTAAATACCCAAACTTTTTATTTTTTACACGGTTTTTACATTTATTTCTACTATTTCAACCGTCCTACCAAACGGTCAGCCAAATTTAATTTTTTTTATCTTGGAAACCGTCGACTAGTTTGAATTGACTCAACTAAACGGTCAGTGAATTAAATTTAACAGTGTTACCGTCGTGGTATATAAAGTGATCAAACCGTGGAGTTAAAACCCACAACTTACCACGGTTTAAAAAGACCAAACACACAAAAAATGAATCCGTGGACCGAAGAGGAAGAAATGGCCCTTGTGGTTTGCCACAAGGACGCCACAAACGACCCCAAAATTCAAGAACTACGGGGGGGGGGGGGGGGGGGGGGGGGGGCGAAGGCTAAGACTACCCCCGGATGTGTTTTGGGCTCACGTGTTTAGCGACTTCATCCAACACATGGGCACCACACACCATCAAGACCATCCGAGACCTCCAAGTCAAGTGGGAGGATCTCAATATCAAGTGTGCGAGGTGGACCACCCTCTACGAGCAAACGATGAGGGACGATCCGGACCTCGATGACGAGTTGGCTATTGGCTTCACAAGCTATGAGTATGAGACTCTTTACGGCCAACAATTCGACAATGTTGAGGCATGGGGCTTGTTGCGCCAACCTTAAGTTTATTTTTCTTTGGTTTATGTAATTTTAATTTTTATGTTTAATGAAATGTCCTTTATTTATGTTTTTGATTTATTTAAACGGTAAACATATGAAACAAACGGTAAAATTAAATAACACTAAAACACACGGGGTAAATTGAAAATTTTGCCTTTTATAAAAACCAACAAACCAACCGGTACCAGCACGGTAACCATAACCAACAAAACGGCCCACGAGACCACTACCAACGTGTATGGCGGCGGTAATACCATGCTGGTTGTTGGTATCTGTGAACATTTCGGTAGGCGCCCCGTCCTCTTATAGTTTAAACTTTAAACTGTAGTAAAAAATAAAGAGAAGAGTGGATTAGGATGAGGTACCAATTTAATAAGTTGAGTGGGAGCCACTAGAATATAATTATCACACGAAAATTTAGGTTGCTGAGTCACCACGCACCTGGAACATATCTCTAGGCCCCTCAAACATTGTTTTACATACTTTTTTTTTATCGGCTAAGGATATCATCGGTACCCCCCCGTTTCGAATCCCCTTTTCGCATCATCCCTGAGAGCTAGGGGTGTTCAAAATCGGATAATCCGAATTTCGGATATCCGAATTTCGGATAATCCGAAATTTCGGATAGTCAATATTGAGATCCGAATCCGAATCCGAAATTCGGATATCCGAAATTTCGGATTCGGATTCGGATAATCCAACGGATAATCCGAAACTTAAAAAAAATTAAAAAAATAATAAAAAATAATAAAAAAAAAACTATAAAAAACGTTCTCCTTTATGCCTAAAACGTGAACCTATTAAAAAACAAAAATCGAAGTTAGATAAACGAAATTTGAACAACAAATATATAAAAGAAAACTTATTATTTTGATGGAAGGGGGCTGTGGAGGTCGGATACGAGGTGGACGGGGGCTGTTATAGAGGAGAGAAGAGAGAGCAACAGCTATGGATTAGAGGAGTATGGACTTAGAGTTAGAAGGATTAAGGATTTAGCATTGTGTATTGTGTTATGTAGTGTATATAATATTATATATTTATATATATTTTTTTAATATTCGGATTCGGATAATCCGATTATCCGAAAATTTTCAAAATCAGGATCCGAATCCGAATCCGAAATTTCGGATAATCCGATTTTCGGATATCCGAAAAACGGATTATCCAAAATTTCGGATAATTCGGATTCGGATTTTCGGATTTTTCGGATTCGGATTTTGGATTATCCGATTTTGAACAGCCCTACTGAGAGCCAGGGCCAGCTCAACCTTTTCAGAGGCCTTAAGCGAACTCTAAATTTAGGGGCAGTTTTTTTTTTTTTATCATATTATTATTATTACGAACATGTATCGATTCGTACCAATATTCAATCTTAAGTATCTAGGAATGAAAGCACGGGCATAATTTGCGACTTAACCACTGAACTTAGGAGTAAACCTTCTCACCTCTCCCTAACTGAGGTGAGGGTCATTAGCTAAAACATACCTTTCTATGATCATGATATCGTGCTTACCCGACCTCAGGGCCGCCCCTGAGCATGGGCTGGGTGGTCACCGTCTCAGGGCCCGACTGACAAATAGGCCCGAACTTTTTTTTAAAATATATATATATATATATATATATATATATATATATATATATAGGATTGAGATCAATTAGGAACCACCACCCTAGTTAGGAACTTAGGAACTAATCCTAACCATCCATCTACAATCTTGATCATAAGGGTAAAAGTGTAAAAAAACCAATCAAATCCTTTAATTATTTTAATCAAATAGTTTGTTACATATACTCTTTCCTAATCAAAACCCTAATTCATCTTCTCCATTTGAATTTCTTAATTATCTCCCTAGATATCTCTTTTCTCTCTCACGCAGATCATAATCCTGAAATCAACCAACTCATAAACTATCTCCTTCCTCCGTCCGTCTTTATCCCTCCGTCGGCCTTAGCTCCTCCCTCCGGTTCCGCCACCGTAGCTCCTCCCCTCTGCAAAAGGTAACCTTATTTAACTACAATTTTTATTTTCTTCAAGAATTCATATGGGATTTTTATTTTCCATCAACTGGAACAAAAGTCAATACATCAACTGTGAAAAGAATCTTGAATTTTGTGCTGATAAACAGAGAGTGACTCATATTATCGGTTTTGTTAAACTACTAGCAATAAATTAATTAATAACAGTTAGTTGGTTCACATGGTTTAGTTATTGAGCCATTTTTTGGATAATGAATTTGTTACTTTTTGGATAATGATTTAGTCATTTAACTACCATCATCAAACACAATTGAAGATACCCACAAAAAAAACTGATATACATCAATGTATATCTGTGTCAACGATGATGATGATAAATGGAAAAACGAATATACATTGTATATCTGTGTCAATGATGATGATAAAAAAAACTGATATACACCAATGTATATTTTTGTTGGTGATGATGAATGAAAAAACGAATATACACCAATGTATATCTGTGTTGATGATGTTGAATGAAAGAAAAAAACTGATATACATCAATGTATAACTGATGTACACCATTGTATATTTGTGTTGATGATGAATGAACAAAAAAAAATTGATATACACCAATGTACACTTCAACTTACGACAGCTATATACCAACGTATAATATACACTAGTGTATTTTTTGCGAAATAGCAGTTTTTGGATTGCCCAGATTCTGTTTTCGAAGTACACTTCGAATTATACACTAGTGTATATTTTGCGAAAATACTTGTCTTGGATTATACAGTTCATCTTTTTTCACGTACAAAATTTGTAATTATACACTGGTGTATTACTTAGTGTTATTCGTTGAAGCACACAGATACAATTAGATTTCATCTTAGTTTATTAGGTTGTTATACACTAGTGTATATTTGCTGAAACTTACAGATACAATAATTTTTTTTGAAGCGTACAGATACAATAACATTAACTATACACAGGTGTATATTAGTTATAAAATATTGGTTAATTAAGTTCTAATATACATTTTTTATTGTAGGTTCCTCGTCCAGCAAAGTATATGAGTCTCCTGGTGGGACGAGATATTGGACGTCTGTTGTACCAGACATAATATACACTGACGTATAGTTTGTTGAATATTATGGTACAGTACAATGTTTTTTGTATCATTAATTGGACTATACACTGATGTATAATTGTTGAAATATGACTATGGAGTTGTTGAAATTTTATGGTACTGTACAATGTTTTTGTAGCAATAATTGGATTATACACGGATGTATAATTGTTTTGAATATAACAATACTAAACACTGTTCTATAGAAACAATTATGGATATTATTGTGGTGTTTGTCAGTTATAATGTATAATAAATAACCTATTAATAATCAAATACCAAAAGACAATATTACCCTTTGCTTTAATTAAAAAGTTAATTAATGTTTAACATATTTACCATCATGCCATTGAAGATGGATGGATGAGATTGGTTCCTAAAGTTCCTAACTAAGGGTTGGTTCTCAATTGAACCCTACCCTATATATATATATATATATATATATATATATATATATATATTAAATTCTATATTTAGAATATATATTTGTATTTTATACGTAAAAGTCTTGTTAGTGGAGTTGGAAATCTATGCAAATTTAATGTAGAGGTCTCAAGTTCAAGCCTTGGCTTTACCACCATATTAAGTTTTTTTTTTTTTTTTTTTTTTTTTTTTTTTTTTTTAATTCATTCTCTTTACAAAATTTTGGGCCCAAGCTTTTATTCGCCCAAGACCCAAATTTTTTTTAGCGTTCTCAAAGACGGTCCTGCCCGACCCAACCGTCTGATAGGCAAGTTCTGATTTTTGGTTTATAGTTTATTGGGTTTCGATAACATAAAAAGAACCAACTCATGTGTTTATATTTAGACTATCCGGAGTGGAACGGGGGAAAGAGGGGGATGAAGCGCCATGTGGCATTTGTGGGACCCATGTGGGGGGGAAAAAATTGTGGGGAGTGGAAGGGGGGAAAAGAGGGGGGAAGGAAATAATATTATATTGTGTTAAAGTTAAAAAAAAAAAAAAGCAGGCCAATCCACAAGTGCCACGTGTCTCATACCCTTGCCCCACGCCAGTGAACTCCCCCCGCCCTCCCCCCTCCCACGCCATAGCGGCGGCGGTGTTCGCCCCTTCCCCCCCCCCCCCCCCCCACTCCAATAAGCCTTAATGATATCTAAACCATAATAATATATTAATTTTATTAGTATGTTGTTCCTTTTGAAATGTATATTTATGATGGGTTCGGAGTGTGATTTTGCAAATCATTTGAGTTAATGTCTTGCTCTAGTTAAGATGAGTTTGAGTTCTTACGTTTGATGTAATTTAAGCTGTTAAAAAATATGATGAGATTCGAGTAAAACCAAACACTTTAAATAATATTTGATAAAATAAGGGGAAAGATCCTGTACAAACTGTTTTTTGGTAAGAACTGTGAGAATCAAATGAGGGTATTTTTTTTTTGTTTTTTTTCGAATTTTTTTTTCCTATATTGTTAAACATGTATTATAGTAAAAAAAAACAAAAACGGTGTAGAGTAATTACGTGTAGAGTAATTACATAATTACTCTAGTGTAAACTAGTGTATTTACTTTAATGACGTAATTACACTAAAAAATTTTTTTTAATTTTTTTTAATTTTTTTTTTGTATTATTCATCTAGAAAGTATGTTTAAATATATGGGAAAAAAAATTCTAAAAAATAAAATAAAATGTTTTTATCCCCTTTGATTCTCACAGTTCTTACCGAAAAACACTTTGTATTTGATCTTTACTCGATAAAATAAAATAAGAGTTTTTAAACAATCAATAAACGTGTTTTCAAAAACATTGGTTAATCACCGATCCTGACTCGAATTTGTTAAGCTCAATTTTTCCCTCGTAACTTATTTAACTCGCAAAAAGTTTGAAAAGAAAAACAAATATAAAAGTGTTGCTGCCCAAAAGAATAAACCAGTCCCAAAAAAAACTGTAAAAATTTAACTGTTGCTGCCCGGGATCGAACCGGAGACCTTTTGCGTGTAAAGCAAACGTGATAACCACTACACCACAGCAACTTATTTGATAGACTTAGTGCTTCACTTATATTAATAAAGGTTCTTACATAATGTAAACCTTCACATGTAAAGGAATAAAAATTGTTTTTCTAAACCAATGAGTAGATTTTACCATAAGTAAAAAAAGCCACCTTTTCGTAGTTTTTTATATAAGTGGATTAAAATACAAAAGTTTGCCAATTATATTAAACAAGCATTAGAATCTTCGTGTTGCGACGAGGGCGTAAAACCCTGAAAACAACTAATTGGGAGATGTTGTCATGAATAAACATTTCAATATCAAAATCATATACACTTACATTGCCCCTAAATTACAAGTTACTATCAAGGTTCACACATACTCTCTATCCTCACCTGACTTCACAAATGAAAACTGCTAATCTGGTTGGTGCCTTCTAGTAAGCTACAAAGTCTTTTTTTTATTGCATTTTTTTCATCCTTTTCTATAAACAATTGAAGGTGTCACAATTTAAACTAATTAAAACCATTTTATATGTAACAATGATGATATATATCACATAATCTACCATAACTGAAGTGAGGGATCTAAAGTTACAAATAAGAGTATTTGGTGTAAAATAGAGACGAAAATTGTGATCCGTTTAAAGAATTGGTAAACTCGGGTGGTGTTTCATCTTAAATAGGTTGTGGAAAATTACGCTATGGGCAACTCATCATTAGAGCATTCACATTTGGTCCACCATAATATCATGTGAGTGAGCTTTTCATATTTTAAAAAAATTGTTTGATAGGTTTTGAGTAGAAGAGAGAGAAAAATTTACTGTTCATCTTTATATTTGAGGGGACACTGTTCACCCATATATATATTTTAATATTTTTAAAAAAGGTTGTGAGTTAAAAAAGGTTTCGATTAAACGACTTCCTTTTGTTTAGAATTAAAAACGATAAGCCGAATGGTTACAAACATACAATGTAGGCTACCTGATATTCGACTTTGAAAAATATGAGTAGGTGTTAATTAGTAATAGTTGTAAATATGAAAGCAAAATAGTGAACTTTATTAATGTACTGATTTTTTAAAAATGAAAATTCATTTATACAATTAAATGTTTTGTACAAGAGGTCACATAATTATGTTTTAAAAGGATTTTGACATGAATTCCTACTTTGGATATCTCATGACTAATAATACTATTTTGTAGTGGTTGAGGCATGTGACCGACCATGGTCACGTGCTCCTTTTGTCATGTGACAGTTACGTTATGTGACTCACTCAGATCATAAAAATAGAGAAGTGGTGTCACATGGCTACCATCATTACCCACTCACACTCACACTCACACTCCTCTCACTATATATATACATATACATATTACTCGCATGGTAAAAATGAATTGCCTTCTCTTTTTTCAAACGTGACCATGGGATGCCGGCTCACGAGACCCACTCATGAGGTGGGGGCGGTGTAGAGTGTGGATGAGGAGTCACGAGACCCACTCACGCAACCATTACAAATGGTCTAAGTAATGACTGGACACTTATTTTAACCTTCTAATTAATTACTCATGTATATTATAAACTAAATGTTTCAATATTTTTTAGATCAGAAACTTTAGTATATCATACAGTGATACATTTTAGTTTAAGAAATTATATTTTTCTAGCATTTTTTTTTTTAATTTGAGGATTATTTTAGCAATAACTTGCGTGTATTAATCAATATTTTATTAGTTTGCATGTCAATTCAAAACTTTACTTTTTCACAAGAAGAGTAACATACTAACACAGTAACACATATAAATTCTACTTATTTACAATGAATTATTTGTTTCATATTATGAAATCGAATTTACAACTTTTGGTACATGTAACTTACGGCATTGAAATTCCATAGTTATATGATTAGTTGGCAAATTAAACAGATGTGCTATCAAATATACCAAGCTTTAAAACACTTTAGAAAATTAAACACATGTGCTTCAGGACTGGTTCAACTATTGGTTTCAAAATATTGGCTCTTTTTATAACAAATAACTGATGAAGAAACATTGGTCGGACCTCCGGTTAAGAATGATTAAACCGATGATTCTACAGGACTGATCCTTTGCTAAATGTCCATGAATTGAGGAGAGAACGTCGACATGAAAGAGAGAAAACGGAGTTGGGAGATGACTGCTTAAAAGATCTTGTTTACAAACACAAAAACGTGGTCGACACTCTGAACATCTATTTTCAGGGATTTTTTTTATGTGTCCATTCAAGGAAGAAAAGTTCTCCTTAAATGAGATTCACATGGGATGTCATCACCAACCCTAACCTGGGGTGGGCCAGGTTCAGTTAGGGGGTACCTCCTTTGCCCCAGTTCATAATTAGTATGAGACACGTAAGCAAATAAACCAATAATGAAATGGAACGAATTACCATCTTCCGTGTGGTGAGATCTTATTGGTAGTCATTCTGCTACAGACATGTGGCGCCACACAG
This sequence comes from Ambrosia trifida, assembly GCA_028751855.1. Taxonomy (NCBI): domain Eukaryota; kingdom Viridiplantae; phylum Streptophyta; class Magnoliopsida; order Asterales; family Asteraceae; genus Ambrosia; species Ambrosia trifida. Next base: position 27,440,457 of record CM054127.1, read on the forward strand.
ATGGTTGAACGTCAGCAACCATTGATTGGTTGATTATCCTTTTCCTCCATTCTATTATTGTCTCATATGGCGCTGACCGTTAACGCCCCACTTACGGTGTGCGCATATAATGTATATATGTGTGGCCCTTGGGGGTGGGGGGCAAAAAGTAAAGTTGCACTAGGTTTAACGTTGTTTTACTAATTTCGTGAAAATAACGTTAAAAACGACGGACGGTTAATCATGCATCATGTGGTGGTGTGGATAGCCAAAAGACAAAGGGGTACATGCACCGATCGGGTTTGTCCCGATTGCTAAGTGTTGTGTGCCTTATGTTCAAGGCTTGATACCAAACCACATCGAGCCGGGGGTCTCACTGGAAGCAGCCTCTCTATTCTTAGGGGTAGAGGTAAGGTTGTCTACATCTTACCCTCCTCAGACCCTACCTTAGCTTTGCTTTAGATGGGCTTAACTGAGTAGATGGCGCTGACCGTTAGTTGAAGTTATTGATGGCATGGCTTTATGCATCTGATTGGCCAAGTTGTTTGGCCTCGTACTTGTTATCCCCTATGCGTGTAGCGCGATCATGGGGTGTTGTCTGTGGCCATCACCAGCGTGCTTTGATTGGCTAGACGTCGCTGTCATTCGTACCTTTTGTCTCCTCAATACGAAGAAACACGATAGGCGTTGCTAGCAGCTGCTGATTGGTTGGACTTGCGCCTCATGCCTCATCCGTTGGAGGCATCTGGCCACACTTCCCTTGGCTCTTATTTGTTCGTACGTAATCGTCCTTCAGTACTATTTGTCTCATGTAAATATGCACCTAACCTAGGTATGCGCATATCCTTCGGCGAAGCGCTTGTTATCGTTGCGACTGTTACGGTTTGCTTGTCTTAAACCGCGAAGCGCTTGTTATCATTGTGATTGCTGGTCTTTAATCACCTTTGGGCCTTTTGGCATATGGGTGTAACCTCAATTGTTAATGGACATATCCCTTCAAGTGACACAAAAGGAAGCTTTGGGTTGGCCAGTTTAACATGCATGTCGCACTTAGGTTGAAATGTAGAATTGTTTAATAAACATCCAGATTCATTAAAATCAAACGGGTCAACCCGCCAACTTTAACAGACCTCAATAATGAATCTCATGCCAAAATAAATGTATTGTCAAATTGCATTCTACAGCCTCAAGTAAGAATTCAACCGAATTAAGTATCCAAGCTGCAAAACTTGACAATGAGAGATTATGTCGCGCTCTAAATCGTCTGCGCAGCTTGTAGCCGCCACAGAAAATGCTGCTTCAAAACAAGTACAAAACTGACTCTGTCCATCATCATAAAATAACAAGATCACACTTGGTATGACAAATTGTCACTCAAAAATTAATTTAAATCCTAAAGTTTTGCATCCGTTCTCATGCTTTTCGATCTATTCTCCAACAGTCATCCCGAAACCAAACTTGTAGTCTTTCTTCTTGTGGTCTATCTGCATAACATAATCCAAAGAAAGTGTTACAAAACTTTCATTGTCATAATAAAATCTGTGTGTTGGCAGACGTTGCACACCTTTACCACATTCGCCATTACCATCTATGGATCGACCCCCCCCCCCCTGAATTTCGCTCAGAAGTTCCGATTATATTGTATTCGTATAGAAATTTTTTGGTATATACGGTTTCGACCCCCCCCCCCCCCCCCCCCCCCCCGGAACTAGTGATTTCCGACCCTCCAAAGTTTCGGGTCAAGCTTCGCCACTGGGCAGTGGCACCAACAAAAGGTGGCACCTTTTTGGAATTTGAATATAGTGTCTATTGAGTTTCCTAAAAATACTCAAAAGTGTGAAAAAATGTACTAACCTCAGCTGACAGAATGAAATTGAGACCCATATTCAACCTTTCTTCAAGAAATGCAGATGTACAACCATTCGAGTCAATCTTCCCTCTAAGGCGACACTGTCATATGAAAACAATTTAATGACAAAACAAAAAGGCTGATCAATCTTTACTAGCAAGTCAAACTAAAAAAAAAAAGTAACGACAAAGTAAAATTGTTTCCCTAGGCGTAAAATGTGAAACATATTCCATATATAGAGCATGCGTTGTCAAGCATAACTATACTTCACGTGTAATAAGACACATAGTTGTTAATAGCGACCATAGCGTCCGCTATAGCGAATAGCGTAGCGTAGCGCTCATGTGTCGCTATATGGTTGATAGCGACAAATAGCAAGGAAACAGCAAGATTTTTCTATTTTTAGTATCTTTTTATTTATTTTTGGGTAAAATATGCATATAAAACATCTCTAAAAAGTTCTTCTAGTGTATCGCTAAACATGAAATAGCGCCCGCTATTTCATCGCTATCGCTATGTAGCATATCGGTAGCTTGTCGCTATCGTCCGCTATTCGCTATTAACAACTATGATAAGACATTAAGCACATATACACTTCCACACTATGAGAAGTTCAGAATAATAAATTTAAACATAAAAAACTACTTCCCAATACGGTATTACCTATATCATTCGTTAATTTACAGTATATTTAATATTAGATAGGTAACACTAGTAAATATGTATGACAAAAGCTATTACTATGGTCTGAATCATATTACAAATAATGATATATTTAAACTGCAAAAAACACTACAAACTCAACTTTTGTAGTCTAAGAATCAAATTATAGAGCAAACATGGAAATGTGGAATTTTGATGATGACTGTCGATGAGAAACTTGTTGATATACCTGACGGAGTATATAATCATAGCCAAAGCTAGCAGTGACATCTCTTGATATGTAATTGTACATCATATCTGTTGCCAGAGAAACCTATGCAATATAAAAATAAAACATTGAGCCGACTTAATAATGATAGATAAACTAATACGAAGTTTGAGTTGCTTACCTTTTCAGACACTTTCTGAACGTAACCAAGAACCACCATTCCAGTGCTAGCAATTTGTCCTGAGGCAACCTGCAAGAAAAAAAAAATCAATTAATTTTACTATTTGCAGAATAAAATGCAAGTAAAGTTCAGTATGTTTTACCTTCAAATTTTTGTCAATTTGTTCAAATTTTTATTTATACGATTTGCGCCAAATATGATTTCGAGGACCATATTATTAAACTATTTTTATAAACTGTAAATAAAGCATGTTAGGAGAATGTATGCATTAACATACAGTTTGGTGACCCGTTCCCCATTTTTAGTAAAATGGTTTTTATTTGACATGTTTGAGATTAAAAAAAAAAAAAAAAAACTTATCGGCTGATTCATAAGTGGGTCAGAATTGCCAGGTCCAGAACTGGGAATAAAAAAGGCACTCAAATAAAATCACAAAATACCATTTTATCAGTGTTGTATCGTGCAGCATAACCGAGACCAGACTTCCTATGCTGACCAGCCCAAAATACTTCTCCACCTAAAGATAGGTGAGGTGTCACACTCTGCAAGCACAACAAATAAAAGGAAATCAGATTCAAAATTATAATGAATACAAGATACAACAGCCCTTTCCCCTTAATCTCTCTCTATGGAAACACCTCAACTTATCACTGATTACATGCTGCCGCTATATAAAAGACGTACGGATCTTTTACCTGAATATAACTAGCTCCAATCAGGCCACCGTTTCCTAGTTGTAACTGAGTCCTGTAGTCCGAACCCTGAATCAAGTAAAAGTTGGCCACTAACAAATTAATAGCTGCAAATTTAAACGCACAATGCCACGAATTACAAAAAACAAAAGGAACAAGCTTACCTTATAGTCGAAGTTGAACATTCCATGTGACATGTGAGGCTCATTTGTAAGCTGATAACAATATCAAACTGGATTAAATAAAAAAAACTAAAAACAAACACTCAATTGACAAATGTATATCATTCATTCTTAAACCTGAGCATTGGCCTTCAAAGTAAGATTCTCAGACAAGTCACATTTCACTCGAGCACTTAGCCGTCCATCGGTCAAGATCCTTCCAAAAAGCATCAACTTCGACAAACAAAAGATCGCTACTAATATAACTAGCTATTTACAAAAAAAAAAAAAAAAAAAAATCATAACCATAAATGGCGGTAAACATTATATAACAAACCTTCGGGTCTATAAAGTTAGCACCAAACTCATAGTTTGCAGTAGGAATCTTAATCGTTTCAGCAGATTGAGAAGGAACTTCAGTAGGTCCCATAACAACACTAGTAATTTAGAGCACGTGATCATTATACGAACAAAAATAAATAAATTTATACAAACGCAAAAACAAGTGCAATGTGTACCTGTGACTTAGAGAGAACTTCTGATTTAGACCCTTGGTAAAATCAAAACGCATACCCTCAAAGTGCTCTGGCTTCAACGACACTGCACACGATTAAGCGTATTCAAATTTCAACATAAGAGATAATTAACACCTAAGATATGTTTTTTGATTATGTTTTAACTCCAAAAGTGAATAATGTCTTAGATTAACTCAATTTGCATTGTCAACGACGCTAATAACAATAAACACAACACTATATACAACTGCTACTTCTTATCTTCAAATACACATGACATAACACAACGCTATACAAAATCGTTCATTTACGTATCTTCAAATCTTGTAATTACTTATAATATTCCACCTTCAAATGTCAACACATCAATAACTTATAATATGATAACCAATCTTACCCAATGATAATTTTAAAACTAAAACTACTAAACAACATAATTTTTTAATACAAAATCCAATGTCTACATATAAAAATGTACAATTTAATCCAACTAGGATTTAAAATTAGGGTTTAACAATACACACAAAATCACATAAACACAAAAACTTCAATTACATTCCACCTTCAAATATCACACATCAATAACTCATAACATAATAACCAATCTTTCCCAATATTTGCTCTTAAATATGCAAATTAAACTGTTCACAATAACAACTAACAAAAAAATTACTTTTTTTTTTTTAACAAAATCCAATCTTTACATTAAAAACCATGACTTAACCCAACTAGGGTTTAACAAAAAAAAAAAAAAAAAACAATATTCTACAATCAAACAACCACAAACAAGTTCAACCCATCAAAAACTAAACTAAACTAAAGCAAACCCACATAACCAATCCACACCCAACAACCAAAACCATAACAAAAAAAAATTGGTTAAATATTATCAAGATAAAATCAAGATTCTACTTCATGGTTTAAAACTAGGGTTTAACAAAATAATAATATTTTACAATCAAACAACCAAAACAAGTTCAACCCATCAAAGACTAAACTAAACTAAAGCAAACCCACATAACCAACAACCAAAACCCTAACAAAAAACAAATCTTGGATAAAGATAATAAAGATTGTAAAGATTGTAAAGATTATAACTCATGGCTTCACGATGGATCTCCTCATAGGGAATAGGGCAAGGGAGGTCAAAGTAGTCAACTTTCTCAGGCTTGGTGGGTTCAGCCGCCGGTGCAGGTGGAGGAATATGTGTAGCCATTGTTGATTGTGGGTGGGTTTTGATGGGGTTTTTGTATATGTATGTTAATGGGTTTGTGTTTGTGGTTTATGTTGTGGCAGTGATTCAGAGCATTGATGAAGATGATGTAAAAAAATAAAGGGTTTTGTGTGTGTTTTGAGAGGATGGAATGGAAGGAGTATGGTGAGGTGAGGCGCCTCCTTGTGCTTGTGCAGCAAGACTACACAAAACCCTTAAAGTTGGGCGGCGGCTTGGTGTGGCTCTCACGGCTTTGGGTCGGCTCAGCCGTATAACTAACTCTTTATGACCTAAAATGGTTTAGCTTCTTACGGTATTTTAACATCCATTTGTAGAGGGTAAATTAGGGATGAAAATGGGTCGGGTTTGAGACGGGTTTAGGTAATCCCAACCTAATATCTGATTAGGTATGATTGTTCTAAACCCGTCGGGTTTATATCGGGTAATTACCCGTCGGGTATCGGGTATACCCGTGGGTTTCGGGTAAACCCGTTAATTTTAAAAATTTATCAAATGGGTATATCTGACTAAAAACCTGTAGGTATCTATTGCGTGACTACTAACCAATACATTTAGCATTATCAAATATGTATGTAAATGATTAACAATGTATAAATATAAAATAGTTAAATCATATAAAAACACTAAAAGACATAGATAGCACATATTATACACAAATAATTGGTGTTTTTTTTGAAGAAGATGACTATCTAGATGGACAATTAGATATATTATGAATACATATTTTAAAAGATATATAGGAAATTACATCGGGTATCTAATCGGGTATACTTTATCGGGTAATCGGGTCGGGTAAATGGGTATATCATCAAATCTCAAACCCGCCCCAAACCCGCGAAAAAAATAAAAACTAATCTCATACCCGGACCCATGCCCGATTACCTGACCCCAAACCCGTCCAAAATGTGTCGGGTTTCAGGTTTACCCATCGGGTTTGGGTTTGATTGCCATCCCTAGGGTAAATAGCCACAACCGTCCCTTTTGTTTAGTGGATTTTGTCAGTCCAGCCTAAAATAAAACTAATTGTTTAAACAATCCAGTAGTTTGATGAAATACGCTAAAAAAATCCATTTTTAACGGGGTTAACTCAGTACAGCTAAGTCAGGGATAAAATTGTCCATTTAACGGGGACCCATCAAGTCTCAAATTTCTTATTACTTTATCAACCATTAAGTCAGGAGCAATAATCTGCACCACCAGATTCCACCTGCAACCCATCTGTCACCCCGGTCACAACCAACCCACCCCCACCACCATTTGCCAACAACACCACAACAACCAACCCACCCTACCACCATGTACCACCACTAACCCATGTGAAATTCAACCTCCATCAACATTAGGTCATAAAGTTAATTTTGGCCCAGTTAAATGAACATTTTTACCCTTAACTTAATTAGGCTAAGTTAACCCCGTTAAAAAATGGGCATTTTGACGCATTTCGTTAAACTACTGAATTGTTCAGGCAATTAGTTTCATTTTGGGCTGTACTGGAAAAACCCACCAAACCACAAGGACGGTTTTGTCTATTTACTCATTTGTAAACAAGAAAAACGAAAATTGATACCGATGTTGCTTAGTTGGTTACAGTGTATTAGTTTAGAACTCATGTGTTACACACAATTCTTAATTTACATTAAAAAAAAAGTATATGTAAAATTATACGTTCCTCTTGCATTTTCGAGCTACACTGGAAGTATTCAAGTGCTCTAATAGTCCACCTTACTTGCTTTTCATGTAATAAGTGCAAAGACATGATGTTTAGGAAGAGTTATACGGCTGAGCCGACCCAAAGCTAGATCTATGACTTAACAACCGCCACTATCTCTATAACCTTTAAAGAGTTACAACTCTTTATGACCCAAAGTTATAACTCTTTAAAACTTCATTCAACACCGAGCAAGACCTCAAACTAAGGGCCGCCCAAAAACTAGATCTATGCTTTAACCACAAAAAAAAAAAAAAAAGACAATGACTTAACAACCGCCACTATCTCTAGAACCTTGCTTGTTTACCATTAAAAACTTGCTCACTCTTCGCTTTCCAAAGTTTCCAACTAGTAGCCATAACAATAACAATATCATGAACCATCGTTTTTTCATCTTGTCTCTGTGAATATCCTTGTGTAAAGACAGTAAATCACATACATCAAAGGCGAAAATCGAATCAAGTCTACACCAACTACCAATCTTAGCCCAAACCCCATCAGTGAATCCACATCCGATGAAAAGATTGACTGTCGTTTCTGCCTCTTAGCCACATAACGCACAAAGATTGTTCCTAATAACCACATTCCTTCTAGCAAGAGCACCCCGAGTTATGATCTTATTCATTTCTGTACACCACGCAAATAAATTGCACTTCAATGGAATCCAAGATACCCATTTCATTTTGAAGTTACCTCAAAAGTCGTGTTGTTTGTTGAGCATTTTTTTTAAACGAACTGACGGAGAACACACCTGAGTTATCGCCAATTGTAACACCCCAACCGATGGCGGAAACATCGAGGTGTCACGTAGTGACGATTGTTCAATAGCTCATGGACTAAAGTGTAAATTTGAATACATTGATTAAATAATTTATTACATTCAAATGAAATACAACGATTCTAACTGCCAACTAAATTGAAATACAATGAATCAAAATCTAAGTATAAATCCGAAAGCTTAAAGGATGCATCTCAAAACAACCTGAAACATGTACGAAAATAGTATATGTCAATACAAAAATGTATTGGTGAGCATACCCTGTTTGAATATATATATAGTAGGAAAAAATGTTTAGCAATTCATGTGCGGTACCATTTGCAATTATGTAATAAGTAATATCCGTTCAAAACCAAACCTGAGAATAATGACTAACACATAACTAACGAACTGAATAATGAATTAACAAGACAATGACCAAGATTCTCTCAACAGAGTCTCAAGAGGGTATACCATAGTACTATTCATTGAAAAGCTAGGCCGCCCAGCGGTTAATGATTTTGACAAGTCATAGACACACCAATTAACATAAAGCAAACACACATGAGAATTGCATTAAGTATAAGAAATTGAAACTTGATTAATATATAGGTACATGAGTCACCCCAAAGTAGTAAAACAGTAAAAAGGGGAAAGATATACTCACCTTGTTGTAATGATCAACGTGATAGAGTTTAGCGGAAATTAACGAATTTCACTTGTACCTAATTAAGAGTGATGCTTTAGTTATAGTGTTCGTGTAAATTGTATCGCTTTTGAATTATTTAATACTTAAAAAAATACATGAGCATCAATTATATTTTAATCCAAGATTAGTGACGTCAGTTTCATAGTATTATATGATACTTGATAGTTAGTTTGTAACACCATTTAATGCGACAAAAATTTATACTAACAACTTACAAAATAATATAAATCATTACTATTAATTTGTGTGATAGAGAATTGAGGTATACAAAAAGATTTTCTCTAAATTTAGGTACTTGACATTAAAGTATGTTAAAAATGTTCAATGAATAAAATTATTTATCGTTCATTTTCTTTTGATCAAAGGATCTAACAAATACGCTGTAAAGGGTCTAAAATATTAAAAATCAATTCCTTTTTAAATTAAGCATTAAAATTGATTATAGAACTTATAGTTACTAGCAAAATAATCTTGACAAAAACTATAGATTTTACTTTTAGATTTTAGAAAAAGAATACTATATATTGCACCATATTGTAAAAAAAAAACTCCGATAAGAGTACAGTAGGCTAAAGTAATATATAATATGTATCCATTCATATTTTTCATGTGATAACATAGGTTTCCATAGAAATGTGATTTGCCTTTAATTTGGCTCTTGGTGTTTGTAGAAAACATTTAAGTGCGCAAGTGTAGACGATAAGTTTCAAGAAATAGTAATAGTACCCAATTTTAGTAGCACCGAAGTTCAATCCGTTGCAAGCGTAAATAATAAATCCGGTCAGAAAGTCATGAGTGCAGTCCAGGCAAAGTACGACAGTTTCGTAAGCGGGACTAGCGTGGTGGTAGATTGAAGCGCTGTGATTGGTTTGTGGTGGTTGTTTGTTGTTGGGCTCTCTTCAAAAAGTACAGAGAAATGGTGGTTCATTGTGGTGATGAACATGACAAATATATATTGATAAGACAAGGGGTTGTGTGGGAGACATTAGGTTGGGTGTCGAAGGGAGTTATCAAAATAGGATAGTTGTTCACTTGTTTGATGAGCTTGGTTTTTATTTTTAAGTTTGCAAGAGGTTTAATGTTCAGTTTAATAATCCGATCGTTTCATTTGGCCTAAATCAAATGGGTTTTGAATGACACTTCAATGTTATTTAATGTGTTTAATTATTTTTTTATTATAATGAAAACGAAGAGGACGACGTTACAAAGATGCAGATGATTCCATGTGCTTGTTTTTTTTTATTAAAAATATATACAACAAATGAAGATAGTATATTGTCTTTTACGATTCTTTAAACCAATTTCAAAAAAAAAAAAAAAACAAGACTTGGAGAATATTTTATGTTTGTCCATTTATTATTATTACTATTTGTTTTTTTTTTTTAATTTGTAGCAATTAAACAAAAATCATGTTTTTAAGAAATTTGAAACGATGAAAAGTATAGGACTAGATTTGACAACTCGATTAAAGATGAGGGTGATGGATGTCACACCAATCCACCTTCATTTATCTGTTGTCGTGGACAACATAACAGAGTTCAACATAGTTGCACACTCGGACCACTGATGTAACTCCATAGCAGTTTCAGGAGTACGCGACCTAACTCTAAGAACTTCCTTGATTAATGATCTTGCTTGCTACCGTGCCCCTTTTTCAGTATCGAGATGATATAATTTTGGCCATTTATCTTTTAAAACCTCACTCCCAACCCATAAATCTAACCAAAATCTTATCGTCAAACCATCTCTGACCACGCCTCTAATGGAGTTATATAAAGATAAATTGCCAAACTTTATTGAGTCGGCCACTTTAACAATGTTGCACCAACAACCAAGGAATATTCTTATTCAAAGGCAGGAAGCTCCATTTATTGCAATTACCATGACAAGCCAATATCACCTTACGCCAAAGATTATCGACCTCAAACCGAAATCTCCATACCTTTTTTGCAAATAACGCCTAGTTAACTTCCTTTAGTCTATAAATACCCAAACCACCCTCTTCTTTAAGCGCCGTGACTCTACCCTAAGACACCCAATGAATCTTCTCTCCCGTGCCTGAACCGGTCCAGAAGAATTTCTTCATAATTTTCTCCGACTTATCTAAAATAGTAATCAACGCTTTATATAAGGAGAGATAATAGACCGTAAGACTATCCAAACCGATTTTATTAATGTAACTCTACCCCTGATGGAAAGACATTTCGCCTTCCATGTAGATAATCTAGCTTCAAAAACATTGATAACCTTGATCCGATTATTGCATCTATTCATATTTGCTCCCACTCATATACCCAAGTAATCAAACGTGACATCGCCCACGCCACAACCTAACAAATCCGCCATATTACCAACCTCTTCCCCATTAATGCCAATCCTTAACAGATGAGACTTGTGAATATTTATTTTAAGACCCGAGCAAAGATAAAAACATCTAAGAGTTCTAGCTATCTTCTCAATATTAGACTTGGACCACTCCCCCAATATTAACGTGTCACCCGCATAGAACAAATAAGAGATTAACAAACCCTCACCATTTTATTAATCCCGTGAAACTCTTCAACACTACTAGCTTTTCTTATAACACAAGATAAAGCTTCCATCACGATCAAAAACAAAAAAAAAAGGCAATAAAGGATCACCCTGTCTTACCCCTTTATCACAGTTAAATTCAAATGTAGGGGAACCACTAACCAAACCCGCAGACCTAGCTGACTCTAGCACACCCTTAATCCAAATACCCCATTTATTAGGGTAACCCATTTGATAAAGAACGGAGAGAAGAAACCTTTGGTTACTGTTATCAAAAGCTTTTTCGAAATCAATTTTTAACAAGAAAGCTTTTTCCCCTTTGACTTTAACCAAGTCATTAATTCACTCACCATAAGCGGACCATCTAAAATGTACCAGGCGCGTAAGAACATTGACTGAGTCTTTGAAATCACCATACCCATCACCTCCGAATTCTTAGAGCCAAATTTTTTTAGATCACTTTGTTTATGATACCTATCAGGTTTATTGGCCTGTAATCTTTCATACCCAGAGGAGTCTTAGTTTTCGGAATAAGAGTAATAAAAAAAAGGAGCTACGACCCCCACTTATATTCCCCTTCTCGTGAAATTTGGACATTATCAAGTAAAAGTATTCCTCAAAATAATTCCAAAAAATTTCCGAACAAATTTGAAATTAAAGTCATCCGGACCTGACGCCTTATCCGAACCACAATAAAAAACTGTCGTTTTGATTTCTTCTTTTGTATAAGGAGCAATCGAATCTTCTATCATATGATATGGGACCTTCTTCGGAAATCAAATAATAGATCTAGACGGCTTTTAAAATCATCAGAAAAATGATTTCTAAAATGCCTCAAAACCTCCCTTTTAACAAGGGAAGGTTTTGAAACCCAAACTCCATCAACCAATAATCCTAGAATTGAATTACTCGCTTCCCTGCCGTTTATCACACTATGAAAGTACGCAGAATTATCATATCCAAACCTGGCCAATTAACCCGTGACTTATGTTTCAAATCATTGATCCCATGTTAAATAATTTGTTCCGCATGTTTTTTACATTATGTGTAAACCCAATGCTCATCTTTTTTCTAAATCCATATTTTCCATTTCAATTTCCAATCTCTCCATATCAATTTGCATATTCCTCAACTCCTCCATTTCTTTTTTTTACCAGCTCGCACCTCCATTTTTCTAAAGTCCCTATAAGATATTTTATTTTACTGACGAAGACCACATCCAAAGGACCAGTGCTAGATTCTTGGGAATTATACCTCTCCACGTCTAACTCATATCGATATAATGAGTAACATGCATAATAAGTACAACCATATTTATGTGGATGTGTCAATTGTAAACATAGAAATGATCTTTTGGCCTAATGGTATTAGGTGTTTGTCCTTATTAAAATGTTATGGATTCAAGTCTCACAAAGTAGGCATTAAGTGGATTTTTGGAGTAGATATTAAAGGAGTGCGTGTGTTCTCCGTTTAAAAAAAAAAAAACACTTGCCAAATAGTTTTAGCAACTTTTTAAAATTATAGTCTTTGTAGAGTCTAGATGGTTTCACTCATGATCAAGAAGAAAGTAACTTCTTAGCAACAATAGAAATATTCGTACATCATGCTTGTCTTTCTCTATATTGCAGTTTATAGCCTCAAGCAAGCTCCTAAAGCATGAATCTCAAAGAAACAAAACACTCTCACACGATCTAGCACTAATTTATAGTATTGTGCTTTTGCACACACAACAGCAGTACTCCGTTGTTTTAGAAAAAAAAAAGGTATAAAAATAGGTTCACCTAATACATTTGGTTTTATGGCGGCCTTTAGCAACGGTGGATAGAACCCATGGTGTAGAACGTCAATGACAGTGGTGGCGGTAATGATAACTACGATTGTGGCGGCAACATAACCAGTGGTGAAGGTACGTGGTGGCATTGATGGTTGTGGTATGGTGGTAGTAGTGACAACTACGATTGTGTGGGCAACACAACTAGTGGACATCGGTGACAACAATTCAACGGTTGGGAGACTCTAAAACCCAAGCAATATGGTGGATTTCCCCGTACCTTAAACCAAATACTTAGTTTTACTATCTGATGACGTGGGTAGCTTAAAGCAAAAGGATTAACAAGTATCATAAAAACTATGCTTAAAGGGTTGAAAGTTACAAAGGTTCAAAGGACGGGGGAGCACAGATCAAAAGATGACCTGTCTTGTCATCTTTTTCTCGGTCAGCACAAGCAGCTGTCGTATAGACGCTCCACCTCTCGGACCGCAGGTTCAAAGCCACCCTTGGCTTAAAGTGGCGTGTCCTCTTGTTGCACCATGTCTCAAGATAATATCCTTTCCAAAAGAAGAATATACTCTCTCTATAAATCAGGGATCTATTCCACAGATCTGATCCATCCTGATTATTCTTTCTTACACTCTATCTTTTATTCCTTTTGACCTCTACACGTGAGGAGAATATCTCCATCACATTAACACACTACTCGAGTTTAGAACATCAATTCTGGTTTTGGGTCATACTCAAACCAGAATTCTAACACTCAAAACAATATTATCTTGAACCTCCTTCTACATTTTGAAACGTAGGAGGACACCACGACCTGCGTTAGGCAGATCGAAACCCTTCAACCTTTTAACCCTTCCTTAAACCCGGAACTAGCGTTAGGCCCTTATTTGTTGTAGCAACACTATCACTCATTTCTTCATTTGTAAATCTTCATACCAAACACATCCTAAATTCGAATTATTTTGCTTTTGTTTTATTTCATAGTGTATGGGTAATACATACTATATTATTATTAGGGTTTATTAGTATGAGCCCACGGGCTCGGTTAGGCTTTTAGGGTTTCTTATAATCTCTATATATTGTAAGGCAAACTTGAGTATTAATCAATTCAGTATTCTATTATCTTACATGGTATCAGAGCCAGCCTAGGCTCTCTACCGTCTCCACTGCGCCATACACAAATAACCAAACCCTAGCCGTCACCACTTGAGAAAAACCCTAGACAGGGCGGCGAGCCGCCGTTGCCGCCGCTGCCCTGTCCGGCCATTGTTTGTTTCCTGTCAATTCCCTTTTGCTTCTTTAGTTTCTTGTTTTCTTTCCTATAATAAAGTTTCATCTCGATTCACGATTCCGGTCTCTGCACCATCTTTAATATTCTGTTCAACAAAACGAAGTCGTGTCTTGTTCTTTGGAAGGTTGGGTTGGATTTGACGCCACCACTAGTTCTCACCGTCAAATCATATTGAAAAAAAAAAGCTTGTACCGAATTAATATATTGTTGATGCTTGAGATATTGCATTAATTCATAGTGAATTAATTAATCTCGTTACTTTGGTTCCATTTCTTGTTCTATTCTGACCTTTCTAATTCCCACCTTTTGATTCCAACTGGCTGCATGTATGTGTTTTTTTTATTCAACAATTTCTAGCCACGAATTTCCAAGTGATCCTTGGATGCTTATATTCTTTTCTTTTCTTTTCGATTGTCTCGATCTTTTATTAGGTTTTTTTTTCCTCTAAGGTCGTTCAAATCCGATGCACCACGGACCATGGTTCGCCACCGATCATAAACCATGGGTTGATCGGTAATATTTACGGATCTCTTCTCTCTCTGTTGTCGCCACTTGGCCACGGTCACCGATCTTCGCCATCTCTCATTCTTAACCTACTGATCTCATGTCTTGATCGTCTCCCTAGCCTCGACACCTTTCTTTCTTTCGTTCTAGATCACCATTCTTTCTTTTCTGATCGGCAACTCTCGCTGGGCCACAGTCCGCTGCCACCGATCTCGGTTGATCGCTTTGATCGGATCTCTTTCTTTCTATCTACGGATCTTATCTCTCTTTCAAAGACCACCACCACCGCTTTGATTCCTTCATTGACCATGGCCTTGTTGCAGCAAAGCGCATATCACTTCTGATCGGTTTTATATTGCATTCTTAGTGTTGACTCAGCCAACATCATAAGAAGTGCTTATTTGGAAGTTATTATGTTATTCATCATGAGTGACCAACCTAAGTAAAACAAGTAGGAGGAACTTAAATAGCAAATATACAAGCACCTCAAATGATAACAGTGGCATCGGGAAAAGAAAAGAAATATTAAGCACAAAACCAAGCAGGTGGAATAAGCACCCTTTGCAAGTCACAACCGCTAATCTCGATCAAGACTACATATTGTTGAAGATTATGGAATTTGGCAGAATTCTTAGACCGAGACAGAAAACTGTATTTTTTTGGGATTTATTATTGTTCTTGTTTTTAGGTTTTTCCAGTCTAAGCGTCCGATTTTCTACCGCTATGACTGCGGGAGAGTATTGGACTATATTATTATTAGGGTTTATTAGTATGAGCCCACGGGCTCGGTTAGGCTTTTAGGGTTTCTTATAATCTCTATATATTGTAAGGCAAACTTGAGTATTAATCAATTCAGTATTCTATTATCTTACAGTTTGAATGCTATTTACATGATTCGACGATTTCTTTTAAAGTGTAGGATTTGGTCATATTCGAAATCATGAGTAAAGTTTAACCTAAAGGTATTTTCAGGCAATTATCTACGCATCTAGGATTTCGGATATATGTATTTATGCGTATGTATTTAGGTGATAGGTCTAAAATGCTAATTTTTGGTTAGTTCCACTATTGAACTTTGCAAATTTTTACAAGAATGTGTACATGGGTATGGGGAGGACGGTGTATTAGGCTATATGGTGTGGAGAGCATCTCCCCCAACTTTTCTAAATGTCACATCAGCGCCACCTCATTTCTCTCCTTTCCTTCCCCAAAATTTTGGAAATGATTTCCCCAATTCCCCCTTCTCCTCTGTCTCGCTCTCTTTCCTTGTACCATGACCTTCCCTCCACCAATAGAAACCCTCGGCACAAACGGTGGATTTCCACCGAAGTCACCGAGATTTTTTCGGGGAGGGGGGGGGGGGGGGATGTTCCCCTTCGGTGCCCATTGCCACCTCACCTCCCCGAGGTGTTTGCTGAGACCACACCATTTGGTCTTAGAGGTGTATAGAAAAACTGGTTTGGGTCTGACTCAACCCGGTAGTTTGGAATAGATTTAGGATTTTGTGTTGAGAACCGGTTCTAACCCGATCCGATTTAGGGCTGCTTCAAAAAACAGGCTCTAGTGCTCCAAATTGGTTTTGAACCCAGATCCGAGTTAGCTTGAGTGGATTGGGGTTTCAACTCCAAAATCTGTTAACAACCCGAAATGGTATAGACCCAAACCAAATTTTGTGCACCTGTACTAGGGTGTATTATGTAATGAGCAATGGGCCTTTTATATTTCACATTGAAATGTAAAAAAAAATATCTACAATATGACGAGTCTTATGACCTATGTATGACCTTATATGGGACAAAAGCAAAGATACACTTGTTGGGCCAGATGATCTTATCTCTTGCCTCTTGAATTTTGCAATTCATGCCTTTATTTAATCGACTAGTTTTTATTCCGGGAGCGTCCCGGATTGAAATATCTAATATGATATAATAAAATATATTATTATTATTATTATTTTAAACAAATCTCTGCCATAAGTTATATATTCAAATATAAAAAAAACGAATCTCTGTGCCGGGGTATAAATCTAGTGTCATTACAAATGAATTTGGAAGTTTGTAATCGATCATTCTAAAAAAAAGCTAACATGAAATAAGAATAAAAAGTTAATTATTGAAATATCGAACGCATTAGTCTAAGTGTTATATGATGCGTTAAAAAAATCATGGGTATATAGTTCGGGTATTTGGGTATGTTGTTTCGGGTAATCGGGTCGCATTAGTCTAAGAGTTATGTGATGCGTTAAAAAATTCATGGTTATATGATCGGGTATATAGTTCGGGTATTTGAGTATGTTGTTTCGGGTAATCGGGTCGGGTATCACCTAATCCCAGACCCGACCCAAACCCACAATTTTTTTTAAACTAATCCCAAACCCGACACAATACCTGTCGGGTTACAAAAAATAGTCATTTTTTCTCTGTTTTTTATATAGCACTATGGTACTCGTTGGAAAGATAATAAAACGCTCGTTAATTTGGTGTAATTTTTTTCTTTAAAAAATCTCGTATATAAAAGATGAGTTAAGTTCACGTACATATAGATTTATCGTACGAACAGTACGAACTGAAGTAAAAAACACGCGGTGGCATTTCTGTAAATATTGGAAACTTTATATAACTAGAGTAATTATAAGTACGCAGCATAATTACTCTAGCGTAATTATATAACTAGAGTAATTATAAGTACGCAGCATATTAGGGTTCTTGAGCACTTGTTTGATTATGAGACAAGTGCGCAGTCTCTAGAGTAATTATATACACTAGAGTAATTTCGTTCAAGATTTAAGTTCACACAGATAAGTACGCAGCATTAAGTGGTGGTCATTATTTACGAAAATGCCACCGCCACTTTTGTTTTGTTTCCTTCAATTCGTATGTTCGCACGATAAACTTTGTATGTATTTGATCTTTTGTCTATAAAAGATATTAACGTTTAAAAGTTATGAGAGGAAACATGAGAGAAAAAATAGTAAAAGTGTAATATTTAGATTTAGTAGATTAGGTATTAAATAGATTAGGTTAAATCATATTTATTCCTTTTTTTTTTAATTGGTTTACACTTGCCACATCAAATCCTATGTAGCATCTCTCAAAGGAGAGATTGCATAAGAGTATGACATGTAGGATTAATCCCTTTGCAATATATATATACTAGATTATACCCCGGGAGCGTCCCGGGTTGAGAAATTTAATATGATACATCAATTTTACATATGAAATAGACTGATGTATAACTCTAATGTTAATATCTAACCTTAAACAAATTAACAATGTACAACTCCAATGCTAACACCTAACCTAAAAGAATGTAGAACTTTAATGTAACTCTAATATTAACACATATCCTAAAGACTAAACAAATGTACAACTCTAACATACTAATATTGATACTTAACTTAAAACAACGTATAACTCTATTAACCTATTAGGCTCTGGTTGAAAAAAAAAATTCATATTTACTGATTTGAATATAATTAGTGACTTGCCTATACATGATTAATGATTTACCTGAACACTTTGTGTTTTTTTTCCTGTATGAACAAAACCCCACAAAAAATTTCTCCGTTTTTTATATAGCACTATGGTACTCGTTGGAAAGATAATAAAACGCTCGTTAATTTGGTGTAATTTTTTTCTTTAAAAAATCTCGTATATTAAAGATATTAACGTTTAAAAATTATGGGAGGAAGCATGAGGGTGAAAAATCTAATTTTGTTTTTAAATTATTTTTTTCCTAAATTATCTCAATGCCACATGGGATGACACGTGGCACACTCAAGGAAGAGAATGTCTCTTTGAGTACCATGTCATTAAAATGGCTTTGGTTTATTATATGTATAGATATATATATAGATATAGATTATTGTGAATTGTGTTGCACCAATTTTAATTTCATACTAAAAGCAACAAGAATTACAAGTGAGGCGTGGGTAGACGGGCAACAAGCTGCGCCGCAACCCCTTTTTGAATAGCAAAGCCTACTCTATTAAATATAAAGCTTGTGTCCTTGGCCGCAGGAGAGTTACTCTGCACCACCTTCTGCACTCGATCTAAAAACCGGATTGCATCGGGAGCAAGGCCCCCAAATGTGTCAAAAGCAAAGGGCACAAAGACGTGTTGGTTTTCAAGACAAGCAGCTTCATGTTTGTCAACTTTCTTGGATTCAGCCTTTAAGACTGCTTGCCCTGCCACAAACCCCGAATCCCGAAGTCCCACCAAAGGAGACACCCCTGTGAGATCAACGCACGCGTGTTTTCCCTGCGCCCACCCAAACACAAGGACATCTGCTGGTCTTAGGGTGGACCGCCCCTCAAGTGGATCCGTCAAAAAATTAACCGGGGCTTAATTGTAAAAAAATGCTACATATTGCCAGTTACAACAACACATTTAATTGTAAAAAAATGTTGCTACATATTGCCAGTTACAACAACACGTTTAACACAAATGTAAGTTGGTACAAAGTTAAGAATTCAAGTCCAAGAACATTTTAGAGGGTGTTTGGGATTGCGTTTTGAATCCGATTTTTAGATTATTGTGTTTTGAAAATGCAGATAATCAGTTTTTAGTGTTTGGGATTGCGTTTTGTAAATGCAGATAATCAGTTTTTTAGGCAACAAAACGCAATAATCTATAAGTAGCTCCACCCCTGCTTTTTCAAAACGCATAATCTGTTTTGAATAATATATCCCAAACACCCCCTTAAGTGTATACTTATAAGCAAGCATACTTAAGAGTTTGGGAAATTGGTTGCTTCAAACCATATGGACATTAAACATAGACAAAAGATCAAATACAAACAAAGTTTATCGTGCGAACATACGAACTGAAGGGAACAAAATAAAAGTGGCGGTGGCATTTTCGTAAATAATGACCACCACTTTTTGTTTGTATAATTACTCTAGTGTATATAATTACTCTAGAGTAAAAAAGTGGCGGTGGCATTTTCGTAAATAATGACCACCACTCTTGTTGTATAATTACTCTAGTGTATATAATTACTCTAGAGTAATTACCCTAGAGTAATTATATAATTACTCTAGTTATATAACTACGCTATATAATTACTTTAGAGTAATTTTATAATTACTCTAGTTATATAATTACGCTAGAGTAATTACGCTAGTTATATAACTAGAGTAATTATATAATTACTCTAGTTATATAAAGTTTCCAATATTTACAGAAATGCCACCGCGTGTTTTTTACTTCAGTTCGTACTGTTCGTACGATAAAGCTATATGTACGTGAACTTTATATTATTTGCTTTGAAGTAAATATGTTTAACAACTCCACCGGATATTTCATCTTCCAGTTCCATCCCAATCTTTTAATCCACAAGCACTACCTACATGTCCACAATATAAAGTAGTAAATTATAATTTATATAACATCTACAACACACAAAAGAAGATAATTTCAATAGATTATCTAGGATTAAACATATAAACCTGTAGGGCGCTTTCCTGTACGAATATTTTTTAAAGTGCAAAGTGTTTGAAGCACTTCATATTTGTTATACCGTAATAAATTATTACACTACAACTAAAACTAAAGTGTAGTGTAATAATTTGCTTAGTGTTGTAGTGTAGTTACACTATTTTTATAAATGTCACTACATGGTGTTGATCAGTTTTGACTGTATGTAATGGAAAACATAATAATAATGATACCTGACAGATTGGTGAGACCTGAGACTGATGCTGTAAGCGTATTGGAAGACGACATCCTTGTCAGTATGGTCGGGTTCCCTTTAGGGTATGCAGTTCTGATGGTTTATGTGTTCTTTAGTTATGAACACATTGAGAGAGATGAGAGTGACAGGGGACTGCCAATAGATATTATGGTGTTATGTTTTTATGATTGTGAGTCAACCCTAATCTCATAATAACCTCTCTATTTATACATACCCAAGGGACACCCTAATAAGGCCCATCTAATGATAGTCCGCCCATCATAGACATATCTGTTATTGGGCTTAGGATAATATTAATAATTGATCAATATAATAAAAATGATAATGATGGCCACAAATAAATATAATAAACGTAATTTATATTTATTCTAACATTCTCCCACTTGGCCGAGTAATCATTTATTATGAGTATTACATTAGTCTGCAGATTAATACTCATTTTAGTTATAAACCCAAAATGTAGCAGAGAAATACAGCCGTTAAGTCTTTATTCGACTTAGGACCCCCATTAATCATACTACACCCAAATTTAAAACTTAACATCAGGATCAATTAACGTTATGCCCTTAGTTGTTGATTTGTTATATTGTTGTCTTTATGCCATTATGCTAGCTTAGCATACTAATAGACAAACAAATCATAATGAGGAAAATTAATCATTAATCATTAATCATAAGTCATTCATAGTACGATATGCAGTTGTACATGGTCATCAATAAAACCCTTTTCTCTTAGTTGGCCCTTAGTGAGACTTATGGGTGATGGACCTTTAGTTATTGGATCCATAAGCATATCATGAATGCATTCGATACAAAATTCTGATTTCCTCTATTTGTTCTTAGCATAAGCGAACAATGATTTCGTATCAAACTCTAATGCAACTCCTCTCAAACTGTTACTGTTCGAGAAATTATGGCAGCTGACTTTATCACAGTAAGTCTTCAACTTAGTATTTAAATGGAGTTAATAAGTTATGAGTCAACTGATAAATTTACCAACAACATTTAATGACCTTTCTGTTGTGATCAGCAACACATTATGTCATGATAACTTGGGTTGTTGTTAACAGTTCCTTATGACTCCTCCAGAAGATAGTTATGTGTGCTGACGTTATAATATACCCCGAAATTGACACTTGATTTCCTTTGAATATAACAAAGTTAGAATAAGAGTAGTCAATCACTTTAGGTTCTCACTTCTTCTTTAGATTATAGTCTCTTGTTTTTTTAAAGATACTGTAATGTTCCATTAGATGCTTTTCATCAATCTAGACAAGTCTAGTGTTAAGCAATACGAACAATATCATAAACAAGCATAGACTTAAATTTACATAAGTCTTCTAATTAATGAAGCATAAGGTAATAATCTCATTTATCCTATTATCCTCTAAAGGAGAGCAATGTTGTATGTTACATACGTAAGGACCCGCTTGGAGTAAAACTTATGGGATGAACTAATATCCCGTTGGGTCTATCTCGGTATATTTTGATTCCTATCACATAAGAGGAATCCCCGATATTCATCATGTCAAAATTATGCATGAACAATGCTTTGACTTAGGTAACATATACTTGTCAAGAGAAACGTCATCTATGTAAGGACAAGTTTTCATTAGTTGCTCCCACTCATCTTGAGGTAGGTTCTTCAATCCACTTAGTTCTTGATGAAGAGTAATTTCATTATGATTCCAACACATTTTATGCTTGCATCAACCCATACATGGATCTTATTGACTTACAGACTAAGTGTTCTTAACCTTCAGTTTAGAACTTTTAAGTTGCTTAATGAACATGTAGGTCATTGTTATGGAAAGTTGTCTTAATGTCCATCTAATGTGGCTCTTAGCTATTATGAGCTACTAGGACGATAAGGGAAATCAAATATAAAATATATGAAATATTCTCGTTCACACGCATCGTTAAAACTTATTACGTGGAGATACTAAGAGACCTAAAAGATTAGTGGGAGCATTAGATGCCCTACTTATGACTTGCAAAAGTTACAGAGGTGGGGGGAACGACAATTTGATCTATCCTCAAATTGCACCTCTTTCACTGGACAACGCTCTATCACAACTTGTCTCTTTAGTATTTAACGCACTCCTAACAAAGTTTTGTGGATGCCTGAATATGGGCGAACTTAGATTTCTTACTAAAGTAATCCTCATCAAGAGAAACGACAATAAACATCATTAGGTTGTTTTCTCTATTAAAATCTATGGATCTTCCAAAAGTTAGATCTTAAGCATGCTGAATTCATTAAGATCTCTAAGGTAAGTGGGAGCAGTAAAGTCCTTATTATGACTTTTCGGAAGTACAAGATGCGGGGGAGAGACTCATTAAGTTTAACTCCGAATTTAACTTCGATTATTCCTCTTGTACACCTTACTGCACCAACTATTACACACTTAGAAACTAATATTGCTCTGATACCACATGTTGATCAGTTTTGACTGTATGTAATGGAAAACATAATAATAATGATACCTGACAGATTGGTGAGACCTGAGACTGATGCTGTAAGCGTATTGAAAGACGACATCCTTGTCAGTATGGTCGGGTTCCCTTTAGGGTATGCAGTTCTGATGGTTTATGTGTTCTTTAGTTATGAACACATTGAGAGAGATGAGAGTGAAAGGGGACTGCCAATAGATATTATGGTGTTATGTTTTTATGATTGTGAGTCAACCCTAATCTCATAATAACCTCTCTATTTATACATACCCAGGGGACACCCTAATAAGGCCCATCTAATGATAGTCCGCCCATCAAAGACATATCTGTTATTGGGCTTAGGATAATATTAATAATTGATCAATATAATATAAATGATAATGATGGCCACAAATAAATATAATAAACGTAATTTATATTTATTCTAACATATGTGTGTATATATATTGATTTTTTCATTAAAATTCCTAAACTAAAGGAGGTTTAATTAGCCTACCTTTGGTTAGAGCAAACACTTCAATCTCCTTGCACCACGTCATTATTCAGTAATACTTTCACCTAAAAATAAATTAAAAAGAGAAAGGGTGAAGTTCATTAAAACGGAAATATAATATCTGTTCTCATAAATCATAACTAAAACCGGATAATCTTAGGTGAACAAAAAATCCTAAATAATTAACAAGGTTTCTTGGACTTGCAATATACCACATGATATGTAGCAGTCTTGATCAATATCACGAACTAACTCAAGATCCCCACGACATCATGAAGTTTCCATTCATCTGCAAAAGTAACAAGTTATATCACATAGCTAGCAAAAGCAATATTATTAATTTAGGACTTACACTTTTAATACCTCATGTTTTCCTGCAATGTAATCATTAATGCTACACTTTCTCTTTTCATGCTCAAATTCTATCTTAGGTGTATGATTCTCTCCGCAACTCCATCTCTCCATGCTAGGACAATTTTCCATTATAAGATACTCCAAACAAGGATATTCGATGAAAGAATGGCCAGAGTAGAAGCTCTCGAGTTTGGGCAGTTCAATAAGGCAAATTTGAGTAAAGGGGAACATGATACATGTATCTTCTTTTACCAATTCAATTTCACTTCCGGTTGTTAGCTCATCTCCATACGAAATAACAGCCACCAAACTCTTACAATAATTAATATCTAGTTCTCTGAGATTGACAAGTCCTTGTGCTACACTTACAGGAAATAACTTTGATAAGGAGGAGCAGTTTTGAATGCTGATTTTCGCTAGATTACCAAAACTTATATATTGGTGTGGGTTATCCCACAGAAGCTCCAAGTTATTCAAACGACATAACTTGATTATTTCCACCTGGGAAAAAAACTTCCCCTTCGTGTTAATCGGACCATGTTCATTTGAAGTCTTCATTGCATCCAAGTAAGATGTCTTCACCAAGCTTCTAACATTGTCACAATCTGCCAAATGAATATAGCTTAATTCATTGAATCCTTCTTGATATAGGTCTGGTAAGATGTTATCCAAATCTTCTATATCTGACAATATTAATGATTCAGTTAGCTGAATTAGTTTCCTAATTGGCATCGTCAATGAGCAACTTTGTAGGGAGCGTTTATCAAGACCCCTTTCGTATCCAGATGTCGCAATGTCAAATTCTACCAGGGTTTCAATTTTGGGAAAATAATGCAATGCAAATACTCTTAAATGCAGAATTTTCAGCAATTTCAGTTCACTTAATTCAACAAGAAAATTACAATTCCCCTCCTCCTTGAACTCAAAATACAACTCTTCTAACCTAATAAGCTTTGATATCACACCGGGCGTTACATAAGATAGATCTTCACAAGAGTAAACATCTAGCAACCTTAAATTGGTCAATTGTCCGATCTCTTCCGGGATATTTAAAATTCTAGTCTCTCTAAGCTTTAGAATCTCTAGACATGTCAACTCCCCAAGAATAGAAATTTCACAGAGATATTTGTTTCCGCTTAGATCTAGCAAGCGGAGCATTGTGAGTTGATTTAGTGATTGTGGGAGAGATGACATTTTGTTACCCGACATATCTAAAACTTTAAGCTCTTTCATGCCTCGAAAGAATTCATCGGGAACAATTGACAATTCATTATTTTGTATAAGGAAAGTATCAAGGTGTGGCAAATCAAGTTCATAATCAGGAAGCTTAGAGATTCTATTGCTCATGAGCGATATCGTCTTGTATCTTTCTAAATTGTTTCTAGGATGCCATTCCCTCAAACCTTTTCCGGACATCACCATAAACTTGTCATCGCCTTTCGAAGTAATGAACAATGCCATATCGCGAACAAGGTCGTGCATTTGGAATAATTCTCCCTCTTCATTTAAAATAAGCAAACTGTAGTAATTTATTTGATCCGTAGGCAATAACAAAAAAGATGATTTAAGGGACTCAACAACCAGTTGAACTATATCTTTTGTATCGTAAATACTATCGGAATTATTAAATATACCTAGAGCCATCCCATAATGTGTCAACCGTTCAAGGCCAATGAATCCATCTTCTGGGAACATACTACACAATAAGAAGCACGACTTAGCCACTTCATCTTCAAGATAGTCGTAGCTTAGCTTCAATTGCATTATTCCTTTTCTTTTAAAAGGGGCATCCTCATCGATTGGATTTTGTAGTTGACGAAGTGCTGCCTCCCAAATTCTAATTTCTTTGTCTTTTAGAGCTTTTCCTACCGCTTGAACAAAAAGCGGCAATCCACCACATTCTTTAACAATCTTCAATGCAACTTCTTTCCATCTATCTTCCCATTCACGTTTACCAACCACACGCTCAAAAAGGGTCCATGCTTCTTCATCTTGCAAAGGGTTTACCGAAATATTCTTTTGAACATTCATTGATGAACACACATCTCTATTTCTAGATGTAAGCAAAATCTTGCAATTCATGTTCTCACTCCCACATGGAATACCCAATTCGTCAAGCTTCAATTCTTCCCACACGTCATCTAGTATGATTAGAACCTTCTCTCCATTTATTATCTTGCTTGCCACAACTCGAACCTTTTCTTGAATCATTTTAGCATCAACTGTTTGTGAGACAGTTACAAACACAATTTCCGCAAATTCATTCTTCATTTTTGCAGCAACTTCACTAGCTAGTGTAGTTTTACCTACACCTCCTAAGCCATTGATTCCAACTATTTGTACCCTGTCATCTTCTATTGCTCGAACAATCTCCTTCAACGTAGACTTTTGGGTATTGATATTGTCAAGATTTTTACTTTGGTATATGTCTGTGAACCTTGCACTCCGAGCAGCAAGGGACACACACGTTTCAAAACTCTTTCCGTTTTCTTGGTGCTGTTGAAGATGAATAGTTTTTTTCACCGCGGTCTTGCTATAACGATGAACGGTGCACAAATTGAAGCGTGTCTTGTTCGCTTCTTCGTTGATAAAGTGTGTGGCGTTAGATATATGAGCATTTGATTTCTTCATCCACTTTTCGACGCCTTCTAGGATAAGTTCCCCTTTAGATTTAGCTAAATCTATTTGTTGTTGGATCCTTCCCTTCATACTCGACAAGTTTTCGACTTCATTTTTAAAATTATTAACATTTTGAGAGCAATTACAGATGTAGCTAATCTCCTTTTTAGCCATACCAAACAACAGATCAACTACTTTTCCGACGACAACCGAACTAGCAGCAGCCTCGGCCATTCTTTACCTACGATTTGGACTCTTTGAGGATGGAAAAGTAGTTCAAAGTATATTAGTGTATGCTGATCAAAAAGGAAAACATGGATGAAGATAGAGTTGAATGAATAAAGTAACTCAATTATTATGGCATCTTTTATAACGTAGCTAGCCGCTATAAATAGCTTTTTAGAATGGGGTGAATTGCTTTTGAGAATGTTGGGTAATGAACGAACTCGTAATATGATAACTTTTGTTTCGTACTATTATGGTATTTATGATATTCGTAACAATTTTATATATTTGGTATCCGTACGAGTGCTCAAAAAAGAAAAATAACAAAGTGGTACTAAAACGGGTACCGTGCCAAAATACCGGTATCGATACCCCTACCGTACCTATATATTTGGTACAGTACTCGGTACCCACTTTTGTTCAAATTCAGCACCGGTATTTTCGATATGGGTATGATACCGATCTCATCCCTAGTCAAAAGAACACCGGGTAGTGGGTAATAGACGGAAAAAAAAGGAGTATGATTGTGAGAGTAACACGTGTCCAAATATATACTCTTTTATTAGAGAGTAAAGATAAAGATAAAGATATAGATTAACTTACCGTTTCTTTTAGGGTGAGCAAATATTGGTTCGGTCCGGTTTTTGCACAAAGTCGGTTTGGTTAATTCGGTTTATGTCAGTTATCAGTTCGATTACGGTTATATTCGGTTAATTACTAAAAGTAGAACTTGTGCGAAATTATAAACTAAAAATAGTCAGTCAAGTGTTTTGAACATTTTTCAATAATACATATACATGAAAACAAATGAAATATTTAGAAAATACATAAAATATGTTTCAAACACATGGATATACAGGAAAAACATAAAAACATATAAGTTATAACTATCGGTTCGGTTTCGGCTATTTTGGCATTGGAAGAAAGGAAAACCGTAATCGTAACCGAATGACTCAATTTTAGCCATATCTTAATCGTAACCAATTGCTTAATTCGGTTTCGATTATTTTCGGCTTATTTCAGTTGTCGAATATAAAGTGACAAAATCTGTGTACTGTAAAAGGAATAGATCATTTTTTCAGGATAGTTTTTAAATGATCAACATTCGATAACTCATAAAACCTATTTCTAATTATATGTGTCCACATCTTGCTCGAAAGAAGTATCTGTACAACTAAAATCTGTGAATTCACCAATATGCATATATTGACGTCTTTCAAACATATCTTTCAGGTAACTATGCGTTGAAGGAATGCATGGCTAGTGTGGGTGGGGATCATACCAAGCGTCGGAATATTTTGGGGGGTTTCGCTCTTATTTTTCATGGGTTGGGATATAATTATGAAACCTCAACTTTGTTCAAAACTATGTTCGTTTAAGTAACGTGTGTTGAAGAAACAACGAGTATAACTAGTGGGGTAGGACAGGGTGATGTATGGAGTAACGACTCGTGTTCGCAGCAGGGTATAATCCTTAGCTCACAATGATGGCTGGTCTATGGTTATATACTCGAGTGATTAACAAACAGACACAATAGACAGGAGTATAAGTGGTTCGATCTCGTAAGATCTACGTCCACTGGAAAAGGTGATCTTTATTGATAAATAATGCAAGTAATAATACAAGTGGAGAAACAAGTGTATTCGTTCCTATTGGCTAATTTCAACCTGTGGTGAAAGGAGGTCAAGTCCTCCTTTTATAGGAGATGCATGGGCTGAAGATCGTTGGGCCCATTCATTGTTAATGGGCCGGGCTGAAGGACCGGGCCGGCTGCTCCACAGGCCCACCTAGTTGGATTCTAACCCTTAGTTAGATAAAGTGATCCAAGTTGAGGGGGGCTTCTTTGATTGGACCACGTGTTGCCTCGTGGTTGGTTGGCCGGGAGGTGCTTTGTCCTCCACACACGTGGCGTGTTGTGGATGGTCTGCAGGGGAGTCAGTTGTCAGGGGCTGACCACTTGTCAGCTGACACCTGACGGGTGGAAGCAAGTTGGGGTCCAAGGGGGATGTTCCCGGGTGTTGCCAACTTGCACCTCTGCGCCTTTGGCGCTGCTATGCCCTCAGACGTATTACTTCAGGCGGAGGGTTTTAAATGGCGGGTAGGGTGCGCCTGAAAGCGGTACCCTACCCCTTCATGTGTGAAACATGAAACTATTTTCGACATTATGAATAAATGATCATTTTTCATAATTACTTATATTTTGTGTTAATCTTGACTTGATGCTCTTCGAACGTCGCACCACGTGTTTCTGCTGTTGGCGTGGTTTGACAAAAGTCCTTTTAGTAAATAAACGTGTAAAAACTTGATTGAAGACCAACGCATGAACGAACCTTGGGGTTGAATTGCAAAAGAATGATTAGATGGTATTTGCTCAGACCAAAGGAAAGTTTTGACCAAAGGAAGAATGAGTAGAGGATATTTGCTCAGACCATATGATAGTTTAGACAAGAGGAAGAATGAACAGGGGATGTTTGCTCAAACTAGAGGATAGTTTAGACTAGAGGAAGAATGAACAGAGAATGTTTGCTCAGACCAGATGATAATTAGACCAGAGGAAGAATGAGCAGAGGATGTTTCCTCAGACTAGCAAGGCTTGTTAGAATTCCGTTTTCTTTCGTTTAACTTATTTAACCGTGTAAAGGGTTGCCTGTTGATGTTCAACCCTAGGTGTGCGCTACTTTGGAGCCGGATGGAGGATCAAACTATTCTGAAGAACTGAACACGCTTAACCATTCTTGTTATGAGGATGGTAATAAAGATTAAGAGGGCGTTTGGGATTGCGTTTTGAATCTGATTTTTAGATTATTGCGTTTTGAAAACGCAAATAATCAGTTTTTAGTGTTTGGATTGCGTTTTGAAAACGCAGATAATCAGCTTTTTAGGCTACCAAAACGCAATAATCTATAAGCAGCTCCACCCCTGCTTTTTCAAAACGCATAATCTGTTTTGAATAATCAATCCCAAACACCCCCTAAGGTATGTAAGTAAGAATGCATGGAAGTTAGAGGTTAGGATCCGGAGTTCAGATCCGAACTTGCAAAAGGCGTTTGGACATGATCATTAAGTATTGTTGAATGTTATTTTCACATTTTGAATATTTGCATGAAGTCACTTAATGAATGTAACACCCCAACCGATGGCGGAAACATCGAGGTGTCACGTAGTGACGATTGTTCAATAGCTCATGGACTAAAGTGTAAATTTGAATACATTGATTAAATAATTTATTACATTGAAAAGAATTACAATGATACTAACTGTCTACTAAATTGAAATACAATAAATCAAAATCTAAATATAAATCCGAAAGCTTAAAGGATGCATCTCAAAACAACCTGAAACATGTACAAAATCATTTGGTCAATACACAAAGTATTGGTGAGCATACCCTGTTTAAGTAAATGTAGTAGAAAAGTGTTTAGCAATTCATGTGCGGTACCATTTGCAATTATGTAATAAGTAATATCCGTTCAAAACCAAACCTGAAGAATAATGACTAACACATGACTAACCAACTGAATAATGAATTAACAAGACAATGACCAAGATTCTCTCAACAGAGTCTCAAGGGGGTATACCATAGTACTATTCATTGAAAAGCTAGGCCGCCCAGCGGTTAATGATTTTGACAAGTCATAGACACACCAATTAACATAAAGCAAACACACATGAGAATTGCATTTAGTAAAAGAAATAGAAACTTGATAATAAGTACATGAGTCACCCCAAAATAGTAAGACAGTAAAAAGGGGAAAGATATACTCACAGTTGCGAAAGCGATCAAAATCCAACTTAAGCGATCGTGAGTTAAGTAATGGGAATTCCGAGGAATTCAACCTATAATGTGTAAGAATACTAATAAGGAAATGTCTAAAAGTCTAAGGTAACTAGGGTCTAAGGCATTAGGGTTTGCTAAGTCGATTTGGGGAATTAGAGTTTTATGATAAATCGCGTTAATGTAAAAGTTGTATATCACAAATAATATATGAAAGGTTGTAAATGTGGTTTAGGTGATATATAATTATTGCCAATTGAATATTTAGATAAAAATATGTTTGAATAATTAAAACAAAATATTTTTTGTTAATTACCTTCACTAATTATTGTCAATAAACACCATAGTCATAAATATTTAATTAAATAATTATGAGTTACACCATGATCCAACCAAAAGTAGTTAAGATTTTCAAACATAGTAATATTTCTATCTTATAAGAAAAATATTTATAAAATAGACGTTTAAATTGTATAAATAAATAAATGCTTTATTATGTCTAATTATACGTAAATAAGACTAATAATACCATATATGATCCAAAAATACTAGTTTTTATAGAAAATGAATGATTTCTGATGTAAACAAATTAGAATAATTTTCTCATAATTTATATAAACTTATTTATATTTAAAATTGATTTAACGAGATTAAATTATGTTTAAATGATTAAAAAAAAAAATAGGAAAGTCAATAAAATTAAATGTTTTCTGAACCAATAATTTTTATATCAGTTCATGATGATGAGAAATAATTACCCAAAAAGTTTGAGACTAAAATCATTAAAATGAATTTTTAATGAATTAAATATGATTAAAACAAATTAATTCAATAAAAATATAAAAATAAAACATTTTCCAGAAAATAAAAGCGTGGTAATTTTCTATGAGGTGTCAAGAAGCTACCCCTAAATTTTCATAATTTTTGGGTAAAAATTGGATTTATTATGAATATTTTAAGATTAAATGAATTTTAAGTTATTAAAATAAAGGAAATAAACAATGAAATAATAAGTTAAAAAAAATCAGAAAAAGATATGCCTCTTGTGGGTTTCGAACCTGGACCCCTTCATAATAGAAACACCCATCAAACCACTAGACCAAATGAGCTTTTGTTGAAGTTAATGTAAGGAAAATATATTTAACACTTTATGAACAAGTCATCTTCTTCCCCAATCTACTCTAAGAACCCTAACCCTAACCCCTAATCTAATCAATCGATTTCAGCCACCTTTAAACATCGTATATATGGGGCTTTCGATCCCAAAACACAAATAAATGAAACGGCATCAATAATAACGACTTACAACAACGTTTTGAGATTCGAAGATGAAGAACAAGGGCCGAACCTTGTACATCGATTTGTTAACTCTCTGGTCATGTTTTAGATGAATTTTTATGTGGGTTTAAGAAGTATAATGTGCAGCACTGTAATGGAATGATTTTCTTATAAGTTTGTTTCAAGAAAAACGGACCATTAACGAGTAATAATTGGTCCGACCGTTACCCACATCGGACGCGTTTCAAACTCCCTTAAAACGTGTTAATTACAAGGCTTTAATAATTGGAATCAGTGAGAATTGATGGAGAAACGTAAAGGGCTCATCAAATCGCGTTAATGGCTAGTTAAAGGCTTGTTTTGGGGCTGCCGGAATCCGGCCGGAAACTGTTCCGGTGGCCGGAACTCAAATCAGGAAACCGTAATGGAGGAGGCAACTTGTTTTTGTTTTTTTTTTTTTAAAGTTTGAGTAGTTGGCAGAAAAGGTCCCTCAATTTAACCTTGTTAGTTTTATTAAGTTTTAGTTATGTTCTTTTTTCTTTATAAAAAGTTAACCAAGTTAAACTAACTTAACTAAAAACTTTTTTTTTTAAACTTGAATATTTTCTTTTCATATAAAAGCTTTTACGAACCCGTGTCCACATACGCATTCGCTTAAAACTCATACCCGAACTATAATAAATTTAAACGGTAAAATTTTAGTTCGCTCTAATATTAAATTTGAAAACGACGAAACTTGTGAGCGAAAGAATTTAGCTAAAACAGGATTATACGATCATACAAATCACAAAACTAGGTGCGGAAACCCTAGTTCTGAACAAATTGATAAAACACAAATCAAAACGCAATCAAGATCGTTTTCAACATCATTTCATAGATTAACTTCTTTCAAATAAGCTTTTACAATCAGTTTTACGTTAATCTAGAACACACACACAATATCTCAAAACAACCTCTGAACCTGACCTGAACACAGACACAACTGACAACTCTATTTCATAATCAAAATCACAAAACCTATTTATAGATACTGCACGTTCGCCCCTTTTCACTGGTCGAACGTAGGTCTTTTCCACATTCGCCCACTTCCAATGGTCGAATGTGTCTTCTTGTTAGTTCCATTCTACCTTCGCCCGTTGTCCATCTACCTTCGCCCACTATTATCTTCCTTCGCCCACTATTATTTACCTTCGGCCAAGTCACTAACATATGTTAATAATGTTTATCCAATCCTTAGTCGCAAAACGCATCAACAAAACTCATAGGGACTATAATAGAAATATCAGAAGGACTATAGTTGTTAACCGGATGAAACACGAGGGTGACGGATGTCACAGTCTCCCCTATTTAGAAAATTTCGTCTCGAAATTTCTTTCAAGTGAAAGTTACTATGAAACAAAATGCGTTGTAAAAGTCAACTAATTTTTTTTAAAAGAAAATTCCATTATTTATGATTTGACAAAATTTTTAAATAGTTGTCTAATTCCCAAAGTAAAAGCGTCCAAATATTTAACAGTTAACTCAAAATTAGAAAGTTGAGAATTTAGATGAGGAAAGTTTTGGGAATGTGTAACAGGGCAGAGGTCCTAATGAAGCAGTCTCCCCTACTTTAGAAAGGTTTCTTACTGAACTTTATTAATGTACGTAACAAGATTTCAAATAACAGAGCGTGTAAGGGTATACAAGGTTTGTGTTTTCTGTGTGGGTATTCAAGAGAAAAACCCTAGGAAGACGTAATGAAGCTCGTGTAAGAACGTTCTTATTGAAAATAATAGCTATTAGTCAATTATCTAATAAGGAGGTAGTAATGGGTAACGGGTCGGTTCTTGGTTAGACTCCTAGTCCGTTCCCGCAGTATCGTTTATGCTTATATATAGGGTGTACCGCAGCTGACCCACCACACTAAGGGTGATTTTAGGTAAACGGGTCAACACATAACAACTAAACGGGTATCAAAAGAAAACGGGAAAACCTAAATTGCCTTTATCATCTATGTGCATATCTAGTCTACAACCTCGGCATGTATCAAATCACACAAGTTCTGCAACAGAGAAACATCTGGCCTACACTCAACAAATGAAAATATATATGTATCAATCTATCATCTAGTAGGCTCAAGATCTCACCAAAGTGTGGAAATGGGTTACCGATGTGTGCATGCATTTATTACCGACAACTCGTTACACCTAATCGGGCAAATTCTAAACATTTTTTTTTCTAAAATACCTGCTGAAAACGGTTCATATGTCTGTTCTAAAGAATTAGACCATGATTAAGGACCCACACACCACAAGCAGAGACAGAATGAAAGCATTGAAACAGTCGCTTTCATGCCCGATCAGACCGCTTTTAGGACATTTTTTTTATTTTTTTTATTTTTTTTATTTTTTTTATATGACTCAAAACTAACTCAAAAACACACTCTAAAGACGTATAGCACCCCCCCACACTTGAGCGACACATTGTCCTCAATGTGCTAAAGGAATAGTAACACAAAAACAAAAGTAAAATACGAAAAGAGAAAAATAAATAAATAAAACAGAAAATCGGAACAGACTCCCCTGATAAATGCGACGATGTTGTTGAAAGTCGTGCTCCTCTGCCCTCCAACATGTCCGTATAGCATTCCGTTCGCAGACAAAAGCGGCAATTATTCAACATTCTAACAACCAAAACACACGTATAACAGCAACATATCATATAATATAATATAAACCACCCAACCGGTCTCCCCTTACAATTTCCCTTGATGTGTTAGTTTAGATACAGGCATATGATAATCAAAACAAAATAAAGGGAAAAATACACCAAAAACACAAAATAAACCGGTTGGTGCTGCTGCGAGCTATCACTCCTGCTGCCCAGGCTCCTCAGACTGACTGTCTCCCTCCTGCTCAGCTCCTGCAGATGTACCTACTAAATCACCTATACCCCTGAAACGCTCGGGTATCTTCAAACCCATGCCCTGCATCATGAACCTCATCATATCCGTAAGCATAACAACCTTTGCGTCTAACCCATCAATCTTCGCTTCCAACCCATCAATCCTCTGCACTACATACTCTAATGTCACAGTCTCCGGTGGTGGTGCACACAAGGGAGGTACGGGACTAGGGCGCTCCATAGATGGTCTAACCCGCTGTCGAGCGATAGGCACGCTCCTCTGTATAGTCTCAGCAGCAACTATCTCCTCAAGTAGTGGCACCTGTAGCCCTGGCTTCACCGGTTCCCACTCCGGTGGCTCATCATATGTCACTATCTGTGCAGCCCTCAAATCATCTACACTATAATAAATGGTCGACGGTCCCTCTGTCAACTGCTCTCTCGGATATCTCTCAAACACCCCCAAACTCTGTGCAATCTGTGTCACATACGGGCCTAAACTCAAATAACCTTCAGCTCCACCTCTAGCACCTCTGGCAAATGAGGATAATAAGATAGTCGCCAAATTGGCCTCCTGTCGACCAAAGATACAATACAAACAAAACGCATCCAACACAGTAACCTTATCTCCTCCCTTGCGACCGACAAGAGTACATGCTATGATCCTATGAATATATCTAACAACTGGATCACGAATACTCGACTCAGCACCCTGGCCACTAAATGCCCCCTCAGCAATCGTCTCCCAAAACGCACTCAGATCACTAGAAGATACCCCACCTATCCGCTTCTTCTTATAACTTCCTCTCAGTAACTTAACAAATCCAGGTGCTTGTGCTTCCTCCTTGGTGTAAACACCCATAGCTACTGCAAATCTAGGCACACTCAACTCATAAAGTTGCCTCCCTAGTGAAAATGATACTGCGTGTTGCTCATGAAACAGGTCGGCGTTATACTTAAAAGTGGAATAAAACTCTACTGTCAACTCTCTGTACTGTGGCCAATCACACTCTAACAAAGTCATCCATTTAGGCCCCAATAACTCCTCTACTCTCTCATGCTCCCCTAAAATTCCAACCAATTCCATATTAATGCTCCTATGCTTCAACTCCGGAATCAATATATACTTTTGACAATTTTCCAGCTCCTTAGAATTAACAGCAAACTGCAATAAAGTGTGCTCATCTAAAATCCGGTCATCAACGGGCTCTACTGGGTCCCCAGGTTGTGGTCTAACCTCTGGTAATGCATACCGAATACTCCTAGAAAGACCTGTAACACGTGGTCCAGGTTCACCCCGTGGCCGCTGTTGTGGTCCTCTCTTTCGCTTGGCCCCTACGATCGCACTAGACGATCCCTTACCTGACATCCTGCAAAACAATTTAAAAACATACAAATCAGTCAGGTACACATGAATAAGCAACTATTTTTGGTATTTTAATTTTTCAATTTTTTTTTTTTAACTGAAAAACATTGCGACCGTATAGCATTTTGGTCGCGGTCACACCTAAAACAGAGAACAGACAAATAAAATAAATAATAAATAAATCTAAAATAACTTGAAAATCTTGGGATACCCATTATGTATATAATATTCAAAACATCCCCGCCCGAATGGAGATTGAGTACGGGCGAGGCGTTCTAAACCTGCAATTAATTTCAAGACAAATCATCCCAACGACTCCTTAAAAACTCTAACACAACTACCCCACAAGGAATTAACTTAAGCCTTTTCAACCCTCACTTCACTTGATTATCCAAACTCGCCTACTATCAAGAAACTAGCAAATTCAACCATGAATCACTTATGACTTTAAGGCCTACGCTTATAATCCTAGCGACTTCAACACTCATGATCCTATGAAGTCCCAAAAACTTCAAACGACCCTCCACACTTAATCCCATTTGTCCTCGAATGGCCTAGACAACACATCGGCTAATTAACTTAACATATCGCCGCATTCAAACCAAACTAAGACCATAACGCTATTAAACGCCAAATCGCTCCAACTTAGCATATGCAATGTATCAATTTTCCGCAAAAACAACCATCCCCGCTCGTAACATACATACTTAGAGACCTTCTATTGTCACGCCCAAAACAAACTAAGGTGACACTGTCGCCACTGAACAACCTGCGCAATTCAACTCAATAATGCAACGACTAAAGCGCCTAAACAAAAGAACCAGTATACCAAACGAACAACACGCCTTAGAATCAACACAACAAAAATAACTAACACCATCGACTCGCCACATTAATAATAACCAAACACTAGACGACGAAGACCCGAACAACAAAAACACTGACAAAACTAAACAAGCATAAAAGAAACTCAAAAGAAGAAACGTACCTGCTCGAAACGACTACACAATACAAGCAATGGAAATAAGAACAGGTCCAAGGTGGGTCAAGGGTCGTGGGTATGGAATTGGGTGGTAACAGGTAATGGTCTGGGTCGGGTTAAAGGTTTGGTTCGGATTAGGGTTAGTAGTTGGGGCGGGGCTGTGTGGTGGCGGTGCTGTGTGATGTGTTGATGGTAGCGGCGGTTGGGGTTTAATGGTAGGCGGAGATGGAGGTGGTCGGGTGGAGGAGAAAGGTGGGGTCGGGCGGTGGTCGGGTTGGGAGGTGGTGGGTTAGGGGCGGACGGTGGAGTTGGAGTGAAGGAGAAGGTGGAAGACGGCGGCGGGTTTGCAGGTCCGGTGGGTTGGGTGGGCTGGGGGTTGATGGCGGCGGCAGTTGGGAAGCAGCAGAGGTTGGGTTTGGTTATGGAGGTTGAATTGAGGTTGATGGTGATGTTAAAATTTTTGGGAAAAGAAGAAGAAGACAACGTGTTTGCTTTCTTTCTTTAATTTTTTTTTTTTAATTGATCTTGGAGACCCATGAGTGGCATAGCAAGATATTAGAGGGTCTCTAAGAACCGTGTTGACAGAAAGTTTTGACGTTTTTGTACTTAGAAAAATTTTTAACTTCTCAATTCTAACACTCCCAAACCCCTTAAAACCTAT
This sequence comes from Ambrosia trifida, assembly GCA_028751855.1. NCBI lineage: Eukaryota > Viridiplantae > Streptophyta > Magnoliopsida > Asterales > Asteraceae > Ambrosia > Ambrosia trifida. Next base: position 27,478,003 of record CM054127.1, read on the forward strand.
TCCAATGCCCCATTAACATGTAAACTTACTTGGACTCCTGTTATTGATGATTCCTCGTGTCGAAATAGATACGATTACCTGAAAAACTCAAACACACAAAAAAAACGCAAAACCGAAAACAACGAAAATACACAAAAAAAAAAATTGTACAAACTCTACAATTACACGTACCGACTGCGTTATCACTTACCTTCATCATCCGGTTCACTCGTCAAAAAGCAAACCGGCTCTTCTGTTGCTCCATGGATGTCAGACGAATCCAGGTACGGTTTAAGGCGATGTCCATTCACTACTTGACGTAAATGATCATCAAAGTCTTCAATCTCGACATCACCGTATTCACCAACTCTCGTAATTAAGTATGGCCCCGTCCACTTGCTTTTCAACTTCCCTGGGAATAATTTAAGACGGGAATTATACAACCATACCTTTTTGCCAACCTCGAACTTCTTCAAACGAAGCTTGGCATCGTGCACCTTCTTCATCTTGTCCTTGTATGATGATGCACTCTCATATGCTTCATCTCTCAGCTCCTCAAGCTCACACAGATTCAACTTCCTTTCTTTACCTGCAACATCATAATCAGTATTAACTTCTTTAACAGCCCATAATGCCCTATGTGCTATTTCCACCGGTAAATGGCAACCCTTCCCATAAACCAATCGGTATGGTGTGGTGCCAATTGGTGTCTTATAAGCTGTACGGTAAGCCCATAATGCATCATCTAGCTTGGTGGACCAGTCCTTACGATCTGGTCTTACCGTCTTTTGTAAAATCTCTTTAATTTGACGATTTGACACCTCAACTTGCCCACTTGTCTGTGGGTGATACGGGGTTGCAATTCTGTGATCCACACCATACCGTTTAAGCAATTTACCGAATTTAAAATTCTTGAAATGCGACCCCCCATCACTGATGATCACACGGGGAAGTCCAAATCGTGTAAAGATGTTTGATACTACAAAATTGCAAACAACGGTATGGTCGTTTGTCCTGGTGGCTATTGCTTCAATCCATTTAGATACATAATCGACAGCCACCAAGATATACTGATAACCCCTGGAATTTGGGAACGGGCCCATGAAGTCGATCCCCCACACATCAAAAATATCAACCACGAGGATAGGCTGCATGGGCATCTCATTCCGTTTAGTTATGCTACCCATCTGCTGACACTTGGTGCAGTTCTTAGCAAACTCAAAAGCATCTTTAAAAATGCTTGGCCAATATAACCCCGATGATAACACTTTGTGTCCTGTTTTCTGCCCGCTGAAGTGTCCTCCACAAGCAGATGCATGCACAAGTCCCAATACGCATTGAACTTCCGATTCTGGGATACATCTTCGAATTATCTGGTCAGCTCCTATCTTAAACAAATCTGGTTCATCCCAAATGTACTGCTTCGCTTGAGCCTTCAAGTGAGTTCTCTTTTTCTTTGCCCAATGCTCTGGGATGATACCTGCAGCCAAATAATTAACAATGTTAGCATACCATGGTGAAGTAGATACTTCGAATAGCTGCTCATCTGGAAAGGTCTCATTGATCTCATTAGTGACTTCAGCATCCATATGGGGCAGTCTAGACAAGTGGTCTGCCACCACATTTTCACTTCCCTTCTTGTCTCTGATTTCCAGATCAAACTCCTGAAGCAGGAGAACCCAACGGATCAATCTGGGTTTCGCATCCTTTTTCTCCATCAGATAACGCACCGCGCTGTGATCTGAATACACAATCACCTTGCTTCCCCAAATGTAAGACCTGAACTTATCAAGAGCAAACACAACTGCAAGTAATTCTTTTTCAGTAGTAGTATAATTCAATTGTGCTACGTCCAACGTCTTACTTGCATAATAAATTACCACTGGTTTTTTATCTACCCTTTGACCCAAAACGGCCCCAACTGCATAGTCACTCACGTCACACATGATTTCAAAAGGCTGTGACCAATCGGGTGCTTGCAGAATTGGGGCTTCAACCAGTTTTTCTTTCAAAGTGTTGAAAGCTTTTACACACTCCTCATCAAATACAAAAGGTTCATCTTTTAAAAGTAACTTGCAAAGTGGTTTTGTGATTGTGCTAAAACCTTTTATGAACCTTCTGTAAAAACCAGCATGTCCTAAAAACGACCTAACCCCTTTAACATTTGTGGGAGGAGGTAAAGTTGAAATAGCTTTAATTTTTGCGTGATCAACCTCAATCCCACGTTTTGAAATCACATGCCCTAACACCACCCCTTCTTGAACCATAAAATGGCTCTTTTCCCAGCTTAAAACTAAGTTTGTTTCAATACATCGTTTCAACACCTTAGTTAACTGTTCTAAGCAAGATTCAAAGGAGGTTCCAAAAATTGAGAAGTCATCCATAAAAATTTCAAGTGAGTCCCCAACCATATCTGAAAAGATACTCATCATGCACCTCTGAAAGGTGGCTGGGGCATTACACAACCCAAATGGCATTCGCCTGAATGCAAAGGTACCATAAGGGCAGGTAAATGTGGTCTTTTGTTGGTCTTCAGGGTGGATGGCAATTTGATTATACCCTGAATAACCATCAAGAAAACAATAAAATTTCTGACCTGATAACTTCTCGATGATCTGATCAATGAACGGCAAAGGGAAGTGGTCCTTAGACGTAGCTGCATTCAGCTTCCTGTAATCAATGCATATTCTCCACCCAGTGACAGGTCGGTGGCAATTTCTTCCCCTTTTTCATTCCTGACTATCTGAATCCCTGCTTTCTTGGGAACGGTCTGTGTTGGGCTTACCCAAGTGCTGTCAGAGATGGGATAAATGATACCCGCATCCAGCCACTTCAAAACTTCTTTCTTCACCACTTCTCTCATGTTCGGGTTAAGCCTTCTCTGTGCATCTCTTGCCGGTTTTGCTCCCTCCTCTGTTATGATTTTATGCATCACTATTGAGGGGCTTATTCCTTTCAGGTCTGCAATAGTCCATCCAATTGCAGCCCGGTGTGCAACCAAAACTTCCATCAAAGCTTTCTCCTGTTCCTCAGTCAAACCTGCAGAAATAATAACAGGAAGAGTATCATTAGCACTAACAAAAGCATATTTTAGATGTTTAGGTAGCTCTTTAAGTTCTAATTGTGGTGGTGTCTCTAATGATGGTTTCAGCTTTGTGTCAATGTGATCTGGCAAACTCTCCACATGATAAGACCAAGGTGGTCTTCCTTCTCTCACTACCATCGCCTCCACCTTTGCATCCTCTTCCTCGAGTTCCTTGACTGTCTCAGAATATAACCTGCCAAACAAAGCACATTCTACCATGGACTCGTCCCCCTCATCATTAGGAATGTAAGGAGGAACGCGTCCGTCAATGATGTCTGCCATAAAGCATTCATCACTAACATTGGGGTTAGAAACATTACCAAAAACACTTAACCGCATCTTACGGTTACCGAAAGTCATATCCACAGTACCAGTCCTGCAATTAATCTGAGAGTCAGAAGTAGCTAAAAATGGTCTGCCAAGAATCACAGTCGGTCGCTTGGTTTTATCAACAGAAACATAATCAAGGACCAAGAAATCGACTGGATAATAAAACTCATTAACTTTCACAATCACATCTGTTAATACTCCCCGGGGTAGCTTAGGAGTCAAATCAGCCAATACAACAGTGGTATCAGCTTTCTTAAGTGGACCGAACTCATACTGGTCATACAAGCTCCCCGGTAGTATACTCACACTCGCTCCAAGATCCAAAAGGGCTCGTGTCATTTGAAAATCACCAACTTGAATTGAAATAATTGGTGCCCCTGGATCCTGTAACTTTTCAGGCAGAGTACCTGAAATTATTGCACTCACATCTGCTGGCATGTCAAGTTTCTATGGGATTTTATGATTTCTTTTCTGAGTGCACATATCTTTCAGGTACTTTGCATATGCAGGAATTTGTTTAATTGCATCTAAAAGAGGAAGATTGATTTTAACTTGTTTGAAAACTTCCCACATTTCATCCGATTGTGGGCCTCTTTTATTGACTGTCTTTTTCTTACCAGGATCAATGAGAGCTGCAGGAAAAGGGATGGTATTACCCTCCACACCCTTTTCTACAACCTGGTTGGAATTATTGATCAAAACACTTTTATTTTTATTTTTTTCTTTTTCTAAAGCAGTGTTAGGTGTTTTGTTCAATTCAACAAATTCCTGTTCATCTTCACTATCATCACTACCCAAATCCTCCACCACACCCTCAACAAACTGTGGTGGAGTTCCCACTTTATTATCATAAACCTTACCATTGCGAAGAATACTTACCTGGTTAATTTGCACATTCCTCGAATTCCTTGAGCTTGATTGCTGATGTTGAGGATTAATGGTGGTGTCACTTGGTAGCTTCCCTGGATCTCTCTTAGACATATCTGCAGCCAATTGCCCTACCTGCTTGGACAATGCTTCCACCGTCTTATCCCTCACTTCATTGTCTTTTCGCATTCCCTTGACTTCTTCTTGAACTGTCCTGACCTCGTTCTGTACAGCTTTAATGGCATCCAAGATTGCACTCAGTTGATCATTACCTCCTCCTGATGTGCCTTGTTGATTTCCTCTCTGCTGCTGACCACTCTGATTATAGGTATTCTTTGAGTAACCCCCTTGATTATATCCATACTGCCTGTTCTGAGACTGTTGTTGATTTCCTCCCTGCACATTAGAACCAGAAAAGTTAGGATTTAATTGATTATTAGGATTACCATACCTGAAGTTTGGGTGATTTTTGAGCCCAGGATGATAGGTGTTGGAATTCATGTCATATTGCTTCCGTTCTCCATAAACTTGATTCACCTCTTCTGTATTCTCCAAAGGCCCCTGGCAGTCTTGGGCTAGATGTCCCAACTCCCCACAATCAGTACATACCGAAAAAGCATTAGCTGCCTTCGCCTCACTACTCTTCCCCAAATTAAGTTGAGCTACCTGTTTTGCCAAGAGTAAATTTTGTTGTTTCAACTTCTCAATTCTTTCTTCAGCCTCATAGTCTGCTGCCTTGACAGATGATGGTCTCAACTTCCTACATGATTGTGCCTGTCTCTTTGAAGTGGCACTCATCCTTTCCAAGTGTCCCCAATCCACAGCTTCAGTGTTAGTAAAGAATGTGCCATTGCTAATGGCAGTCAAACCCCTAACATCCTCTGGTGTCAGTCCATCATAAAAAGCTTTTATTAGTTCCCATGTCTGAATCCCATGATGAGGGCATTTTCTCAATAGCTCTTTAAATCTAGTAAAAGCCTCATGGAATGCTTCCCCCGAATTCTGTTGAAATCCTCTTATTGCATCCCGAGCCTCAGATGTTCTGCTCATGGTGTAATACTCTTCCAAGAAAATTTGTTGCATATCCTGCCAAGTGTATATACTACCTGGGGGAAGTGTAGCAAACCATTGCCTTGCCCTGTCCTTCAAGGTGAACTGAAACATCATCAACATTACCTGGTCCTTAGTAAACCCTGATCCTCCAATCATATTGCACACAGACTCAAATGCTGATATATGTAAGTAAGGCTCTTCAGATCTTTTTCCATAGAACTCAGGTAGATGACCCAAATATTGGGGTCTCACCTCAAATGCTCTCCCGTTCCTGCTCACCGGTGTCACTACAGCTGAAGAATTGGGTACAATGACCGGCCTAAAATGACTATCAACCCCCTGAACCGGTGCCCTCTGACGTATCTGTGGGACACCATCTACTAACTGTAACTCATCTCCTATCCCCATATTTCCAACATTAAATTGAGGAACCCCTTGTGGCGCTTGATTATTTCTGTATCCCTGAACACGGTTCCCCTGATTAACCCGCTGTGGTGGCTGCTGCTCATACTCCATGTCATGCTCATAATTACCATATCTCCCATCATACGGTTCCTGTTCGTCCTCTTGATCCCATTCAGAGTCCCAAGTATGCACACTTCCCTCATCATATCTCTGTTGGTTCTGTTGTTGGTTGGGTGGGATAACTGCTATTTGTGGACGAGGTTGGTTTCTTGGATTTCGTTGGTTTTGTTGTGGACGTGGGTTAGCAGCTTGAAAATACCCACCAGGTTGGAATTGTTGTTGTGGTGGTGGTGGGTTTGGAATGGGTTGGTTGGGTTGGTTTGGTAGAGCAGGTGGAATAAGATCATTTGGTTGGTTGGGTATTTGTTCATTTTGGTTATCCTGGTCAGCCATCTCAGTAGCTGCTTCTTCAATCCTCTGAGCGACTGTTGAAGAACTTGATTGATTCTTTACTGCTGAACGAAAAACAACACGGTTTTGACGTGCTGTCTTCTCAATCTCTGGATCAAATAACAATGGAGACGACTTTTTGGAAAACCTAGTATGCATGCAACACAGAAGTCACCTGCACACACAAAAACAAGAAAACAAATAGAGTAGTACTGAACGAAGAAGAGAAATAAAATACGGAAACAAATAACTAAAAAGACAATTTTTTTTTTTTAAGAAAATAAATAAACAAACTAAACTAAACTAAACACTAAGCGCACGAACTCCCCGGCAACGGCGCCATTTTGATCGCGTGTCGAAGTGCTAATCAAAAAAAATATTTTAAAAACAACTCCTTAGCTACAAGGACTGCAGTATAGGGAGTAGGGTTGTCGAACCTCAGGGAGTTTGTGGAAAGTGCTAATTTACTAACTACTAATTGATTAAAATTAACTAAACTAATTTTTATGAAGTTTAATGTAAAAGTGCTGCAGTTGTAACGCCCCAAAATCATCCATTTCGCCTAATTACGCCATTAGGCGCGATTAGCAAAATAATAAAATGAGACTTAGACAATAAGAATGTGGGTTATGTTCTAATATGGAAATGACCTAGTTAATGTTATTAATTATAAAAGTGAGCAAACGATATAAGAAAACTAACTTGACTAGTTAGTTTTATAAGAAAATAACATTTGGGGGTTAGTAGAGGGACCATAGCTGCCAATACGTCAAACTTGAGTTTTATTTAGTAAATTAAAAGGGAAAACACACACTTAGTGTGTGTATGTCGAAAATAATCAGGAGATTCAATCTCCTTTCACCTACAAACCCTACACACCAAATTCATGTTCAAATCATGAAGTTCTTGAAGTGCATGAGTCTTCTAGTGATCATCTAAGGTCCAATGCATCCTAAGGTACCCTTTATTTCATCTAATTCAATCTAATTCTCTTGATTTAGGAAGATGAGATTTTGGGGTGCTTTATGAAAACATGAATTAATGATGGCTATGGGTTTCTTTATGTTTGTAGACATCAAAGGAACGATATTAGGTGAAAAAAAAATTGTGTGTTGATAGATTAATGTGAAATAGAAAGATTCATGTATGTATAAGAAATGGGTTTTTGCCCTAGGTATGAACTACACTTAAGTGTAGGGAAATCTTGCATTGCTATGTGATTAGTATCATGTATATGTGATAAATGATGTAATTGAACCTTTGTTGTTAGACAATTACTCATACGGACACGTTCCATGTAACCTATGAAGCTTAGAATTCACTTGCAAAAATGGTGCATATAAGGTGTTTGATAAAATGACTACATGAAACTTGAATTTAACTCAAATGGTGTAAAATTATATGAAATTCGTCACTTTTGACAGCCTTAGATAGTCATCTTGTAAAGGCCATATCTCATTCGTTATTAGGAGTTAGAAGACGAGCCTTATATCGTTGAAAAGCTTGTTGCACATATTACATTTTATATTTAGTTATGAGAAGCTAATTCTGAGTTTTAGTGGGTCAAAACAGCATGTAAAGTGGGCATTTCTGGTTTGACAGCAAAGCTGTTTGGTCAGAATTATGTTTCTGACCTGATCTTAAAATATTCATATAAAATCATAGAAAAATCGTTAGGAGGTGTTCTTTATACGCCTGGAAAGGTCTTTGAACGAAGCAAAATCCATATTTGAACATGTTCAACTAATTCGGACTTTAAATGGGCCAAAATGGTCAATTACAGCAGCTGAAAAGGAAATCGCTGCACATAATATGTTTCTGACCTGATCTTAAAATATTCATATAAAATTATAGAAAAATCGTTAGGAGGCGTTCTTTATATGCCTTGAAAGCTCTTTGAACGTAGCACATTTCTTATTTGGAAGTCGAAATCAGATTATGGAGTTTAGAAGGGGTAAAAGTGACCCAAACAGCTGCTGCGCAAAAAGTGCAGTAATGAAAATAAGGTGTTTTATGAACTTAACACATGTAATTGTCTAGATACCCATTTCCTTAACACTAAATATTGTTTTGGATGAGATGAGTATAGGGAATGAAAGCCTAGTATTTGTGTGCATCATTGCCTAAGCTCCAAACCAAACCTAGATGAAATTGTGTGAATAAACTCATGAGATGTGTTAGTTATTGGACATGATGACTAACTTGATCAATCTTATGAGTATAGTAAAGGTTGATCTTGTCAAGCTAGGTGCAAGCTTGGAAAGAATGGATCAACAAGCAAACGGGTCAAGCGAGTACAAGCCTCAAGTGCAAGGAAATGAGGGTGAATACAAGGTAAGTTTACTTACACTATTAGACTATGAACATGGGCTAAGTGTTGTATACTTTGGTCTTTAAACTTTGATGTGAGACAAAGGTATGACCCCAAGGGGTGAAACCTATTAAACGGGTAGATCATGCGAATTCATGTCAAAATAGGATTGATGGTAATAAAGGAATCAAAGTGTGTTGACTAATTGATGGAAATCATCAATTGGTCAATAAATAAAACTAAGTGGTAAGCAAGAGTCTAAACTCAATATTTTTGATAAAAATCACACTAATAAAGAAATTATGCAAATTGTAAATGGGTCAAGTGGGTTGCCATTTCCCCATAGCTAAAGGTTGGAATGTCAAAGTATTATAAACCATGAGCCTTAATGGGTCAAATGGTGATCTTTCTCATCATTCGGACCCGGCATTCAAAGTCGGTATTCTAAGCTTTAGTAATCTCGTGGTTAACGGGTCCATTGGTAAATATATCACCATTGAGTCTCGAGAGACTAATGTGGTGAATCTAGAATGTATGCAGGAGAATACTTGGAAATCGGGCACTCGATGCCTAAGTAGTCTCAATGGATGCAAGGTATGGGTCAACGCCACCGGGTAAGTCCGTAGTTAGATAAAAGCCTTTAGGCAAAGTGAATTCAATTCAAAAACAACCCATATGAGGAGTAAAGGCCAATTCGGTAAGTATTATTCCAGCTAAGCTTAATTCGCGCCTTGGCGCCAAGTATGGCTAAAGCCATAGTTAAATTATGGGTTTGTAATAAAACTAAGTCCGTGAGGGCTTGGAAGCAATCAAATAAGTTATTAAGCCGAAAGCAATTGATTTGAATCAAGTAGTGTCGTTATGGATGTCTAAATTGAAAGATTTACTAAAGGTTAAATCTGAGAACCGGGTCATAATGAGACAAACCGGCCTATGTTCTCAGTTAAATAAGTGCCCAATGGGATGACAATATGATTCTTATATTTTTAGAATTGTCGAAAAGGGTTTTGGCCCAGTGAACGACCGTTCACCTGGAGTGAATGGCCGTTCAGCCTTTTTAGTAGATTTGGATGAAAAACGACACAAGTCTTTGAACACCCGAAAGGGAGACTTGATGGCCGTAACCTACGACGGGACATCTTCTAAACTTGTTCGTTTGGTCATTTGACCATACTCGTTACGTTTGATACATATTAGCATATTAACTAATCTAAATGCATTATTATCTTTCCCACTAACCATTCTTTGTGTAATGGTGCTAGGTGTATATTCGTTGGATGTCCCGGAGCGAGGATCAAGTCACGAGGAGAGCCGAACACACCCGAACGCTCGAAAGCTTCCGCAATAGAATTCCCCGATTAAAACGAAATCTTTTATACATGTTTTTAGTAACTATAATGTTGAGTTGGTTGGGACCATTTATACATGAGATTTCATTTAGTTGGTTTTCTTAATTACCAAAGTTTTAATCGGGAGTGTTATTCATTAAGACCAAAGCCCGTAAGTTTTAAAGTTAATCGCGTGTTTACGGGTTAGGGTCTTACAAGTGGTATCAGAGCCATAGGTTTGAGGGATCCAAGTGTCGAGAAGGATACTTGGACTCAAACCGTGCGCTCAAGTGTTGAAGGGTGTTTGGTTCGAGACTTGATCGAGGAATCCGGTAAGTAATATCTGTAATAACAATCTGGTTTGATCGGAGATTGTTAAAGGTAATCAATAGGGATATCGTGTAGATACACGCTATCCCAAAATCTTGGTGAAGAAACGGTTAGGTAGTATGGGGCCTAGCCAAGGATTAATTCAGGCATCAAAATTCTTGTGTGACAACTATTCTAGCATTACTATTGCAATGGTGCATACTAATAATGAAATGTCATGTCGCTAATCAATTATAATTGTAACCGTGACAGGGATGAGAACACTATATTCGATCAAGATGGGATCGAATGATTCACCCAACAAGGTGGTGGAGGATTCGGGAGCAAGGCTGATAGCATGCTCACTAAGGACCAAGTTAAGTAACGACTCAGACTAACGAATCGATAACAAAAGGGAACATAAGGGCCAGTATCAATCAGGTACACGCTCTGAATCATATTAAGTGTGTTAGTATGCAATCATCACACGAAAAGTGGTAATTGCATACGCAAGCAAGAAGCTAGATGGGAAATGTGCATTGTTCAAAATAGTGAACAATCAATGCACAAAGGTAACTTGAACATTGAATTCGGGATGGGGGTAATCATCTAAGCTAACGTTTAAAATTAAAGGATGCTAGAGCCGCGTTGTGGTCATGCCAATGAGTGTGATCACAAAAAGATTTATAAAATGAAAACACATCGTTTATTCTTAATGAATGAAGATAAAAACCTAACGTTGAATAAATTATCAAGGAAGGGCTTTTACCAAATAAAATAAGGGACACAAACATGAACTAAAGCTTTGCTTACATAGGATGTGATGTACTAATTATAACAAGTCCATGTGTAACATATGCGGATTGCTTACCCTGGCCAGGTAAGTGTTAAACATATGATACTATGGGTTTCTTACAATTGATACATATACAGCCTATGTAACGAGGACTAAGTAAGTGTGAGGTGTCGTGAAAATCATGGATTAGTCGAATATGGTCTCAAGGGCCATGATAAACAAAGAGGAAATAAAAACCAAGGTATAAACGACCCGTGGGGATCGTAGAGGCCGAGGTATTGCTTCACTAAATCAACCATAACTATGGTTTTGGTTGATAAATCATAAACAACGGACATGGGCCATGATAAACCCGTGGGTCAACTGGACCTTCGGGCCAGTGACAAAATTTTACACCAATAAGCCGAGGTATAAGCAATCCCGAGCGGGTTGTAGAGACCAAGGCAGTGCACTCTCAATCAAAGTCATGAACTTGGTTGAATAAAGTGCAACACATGATTAGTAAAACCTAAAGACCGTGATAAATCAGTAAATCATTCAACCCTCGGGTTAAGGATGAAAAAGTGTAAACTGCAATAACATTAGATTGTATCGTAGGTACAATTTAATGCAAAATATGATAACAATTGGATTGTATAGTTGTTACAATCTAATGCAAACCGTGATAATAGGATATTAGTCGAAACAATACGTTGTAATGACTATTCGAAACCGCGTTTTATGAAAAGAAAACCGACCTCAACTTATATTGAGATCGGTAAATCAGAAAAAGGATTTTTAGAAAATAATCATTCTAAATAAATACATGATTTGAACTCTGAAAACTCAAAAGTCTTTAAACAGGTCGGTTGGGGCAATGACCACCAATCGAGTTAGCAAAACATGAACCTGGGGGAAAACCCAAATTCAAATTAACGGACACGAATTAGATATGTTGTGGGGAAAGCCCAAGCATAGTAAATCGGATAACTCACTTGGTGTAAGGTTAAAAGCAGGGTGAACCATAATGGATCATACCTTAGATTAAGATACTTGGAATATATGAGCCTAGCAAACCGGCTGGGCAAGGTGTGGGAATTGGTAACGATTTCCACAACAATCACGAAGGGTAGGTGGAACCCAATAAATAGATCCAAGGGATTAGAAAAAGACCATGTTAAAAAGCCGGGTTAGTCTTGTAAACTAAGACATGTTACTTGTTGTTAATAGATGCATAGGCATTGTATACGTATGCTTACTACAATTGAGTAACACAGTAGATGCCCTAAGGTGCATGATAGAACAGACCCTTAAACCAGTACATCCTTCGGGATAATAGTAGACGGGGGATAGTCTACAGTTCTAAGGTGGGCCTTTGAGAAATACATGAGTAGCTAGAATACCCGGTAGCGGTATGTATGTAGATGTTACGCAAGAAATAATATCTAGTTAAACAAAAGAGTAGTGTGACTCAAAGTAATGATACGAGAGTTGAGGCCTTCATATAATAATCGAAAAGTTAGAAGGCCGAGTGAAGGGATAACAACCCTAGGCATATATTACCAATTGTTAAGACTATGGAATGACAAGGGAGCGTGCAGTGCTCAAATCGGTTTAGGGAAACTAAATCTCTTTGGTGTGATCAAAGCAACAACATAAGAAAGGTTTCGAGGACGAAACCTCTTTAAGGGGGGTAGACTTGTAACGCCCCAAAATCATCCATTTCGCCTAATTACGCCATTAGGCGCGATTAGCAAAATAATAAAATGAGACTTAGACAATAAGAATGTGGGTTATGTTCTAATATGGAAATGACCTAGTTAATGTTATTAATTATAAAAGTGAGCAAACGATATAAGAAAACTAACTTGACTAGTTAGTTTTATAAGAAAATAACATTTGGGGGTTAGTAGAGGGACCATAGCTGCCAATACGTCAAACTTGAGTTTTATTTAGTAAATTAAAAGGGAAAACACACACTTAGTGTGTGTATGTCGAAAATAATCAGGAGATTCAATCTCCTTTCACCTACAAACCCTACACACCAAATTCATGTTCAAATCATGAAGTTCTTGAAGTGCATGAGTCTTCTAGTGATCATCTAAGGTCCAATGCATCCTAAGGTACCCTTTATTTCATCTAATTCAATCTAATTCTCTTGATTTAGGAAGATGAGATTTTGGGGTGCTTTATGAAAACATGAATTAATGATGGCTATGGGTTTCTTTATGTTTGTAGACATCAAAGGAACGATATTAGGTGAAAAAAAAATTGTGTGTTGATAGATTAATGTGAAATAGAAAGATTCATGTATGTATAAGAAATGGGTTTTTGCCCTAGGTATGAACTACACTTAAGTGTAGGGAAATCTTGCATTGCTATGTGATTAGTATCATGTATATGTGATAAATGATGTAATTGAACCTTTGTTGTTAGACAATTACTCATACGGACACGTTCCATGTAACCTATGAAGCTTAGAATTCACTTGCAAAAATGGTGCATATAAGGTGTTTGATAAAATGACTACATGAAACTTGAATTTAACTCAAATGGTGTAAAATTATATGAAATTCGTCACTTTTGACAGCCTTAGATAGTCATCTTGTAAAGGCCATATCTCATTCGTTATTAGGAGTTAGAAGACGAGCCTTATATCGTTGAAAAGCTTGTTGCACATATTACATTTTATATTTAGTTATGAGAAGCTAATTCTGAGTTTTAGTGGGTCAAAACAGCATGTAAAGTGGGCATTTCTGGTTTGACAGCAAAGCTGTTTGGTCAGAATTATGTTTCTGACCTGATCTTAAAATATTCATATAAAATCATAGAAAAATCGTTAGGAGGTGTTCTTTATACGCCTGGAAAGGTCTTTGAACGAAGCAAAATCCATATTTGAACATGTTCAACTAATTCGGACTTTAAATGGGCCAAAATGGTCAATTACAGCAGCTGAAAAGGAAATCGCTGCACATAATATGTTTCTGACCTGATCTTAAAATATTCATATAAAATTATAGAAAAATCGTTAGGAGGCGTTCTTTATATGCCTTGAAAGCTCTTTGAACGTAGCACATTTCTTATTTGGAAGTCGAAATCAGATTATGGAGTTTAGAAGGGGTAAAAGTGACCCAAACAGCTGCTGCGCAAAAAGTGCAGTAATGAAAATAAGGTGTTTTATGAACTTAACACATGTAATTGTCTAGATACCCATTTCCTTAACACTAAATATTGTTTTGGATGAGATGAGTATAGGGAATGAAAGCCTAGTATTTGTGTGCATCATTGCCTAAGCTCCAAACCAAACCTAGATGAAATTGTGTGAATAAACTCATGAGATGTGTTAGTTATTGGACATGATGACTAACTTGATCAATCTTATGAGTATAGTAAAGGTTGATCTTGTCAAGCTAGGTGCAAGCTTGGAAAGAATGGATCAACAAGCAAACGGGTCAAGCGAGTACAAGCCTCAAGTGCAAGGAAATGAGGGTGAATACAAGGTAAGTTTACTTACACTATTAGACTATGAACATGGGCTAAGTGTTGTATACTTTGGTCTTTAAACTTTGATGTGAGACAAAGGTATGACCCCAAGGGGTGAAACCTATTAAACGGGTAGATCATGCGAATTCATGTCAAAATAGGATTGATGGTAATAAAGGAATCAAAGTGTGTTGACTAATTGATGGAAATCATCAATTGGTCAATAAATAAAACTAAGTGGTAAGCAAGAGTCTAAACTCAATATTTTTGATAAAAATCACACTAATAAAGAAATTATGCAAATTGTAAATGGGTCAAGTGGGTTGCCATTTCCCCATAGCTAAAGGTTGGAATGTCAAAGTATTATAAACCATGAGCCTTAATGGGTCAAATGGTGATCTTTCTCATCATTCGGACCCGGCATTCAAAGTCGGTATTCTAAGCTTTAGTAATCTCGTGGTTAACGGGTCCATTGGTAAATATATCACCATTGAGTCTCGAGAGACTAATGTGGTGAATCTAGAATGTATGCAGGAGAATACTTGGAAATCGGGCACTCGATGCCTAAGTAGTCTCAATGGATGCAAGGTATGGGTCAACGCCACCGGGTAAGTCCGTAGTTAGATAAAAGCCTTTAGGCAAAGTGAATTCAATTCAAAAACAACCCATATGAGGAGTAAAGGCCAATTCGGTAAGTATTATTCCAGCTAAGCTTAATTCGCGCCTTGGCGCCAAGTATGGCTAAAGCCATAGTTAAATTATGGGTTTGTAATAAAACTAAGTCCGTGAGGGCTTGGAAGCAATCAAATAAGTTATTAAGCCGAAAGCAATTGATTTGAATCAAGTAGTGTCGTTATGGATGTCTAAATTGAAAGATTTACTAAAGGTTAAATCTGAGAACCGGGTCATAATGAGACAAACCGGCCTATGTTCTCAGTTAAATAAGTGCCCAATGGGATGACAATATGATTCTTATATTTTTAGAATTGTCGAAAAGGGTTTTGGCCCAGTGAACGACCGTTCACCTGGAGTGAATGGCCGTTCAGCCTTTTTAGTAGATTTGGATGAAAAACGACACAAGTCTTTGAACACCCGAAAGGGAGACTTGATGGCCGTAACCTACGACGGGACATCTTCTAAACTTGTTCGTTTGGTCATTTGACCATACTCGTTACGTTTGATACATATTAGCATATTAACTAATCTAAATGCATTATTATCTTTCCCACTAACCATTCTTTGTGTAATGGTGCTAGGTGTATATTCGTTGGATGTCCCGGAGCGAGGATCAAGTCACGAGGAGAGCCGAACACACCCGAACGCTCGAAAGCTTCCGCAATAGAATTCCCCGATTAAAACGAAATCTTTTATACATGTTTTTAGTAACTATAATGTTGAGTTGGTTGGGACCATTTATACATGAGATTTCATTTAGTTGGTTTTCTTAATTACCAAAGTTTTAATCGGGAGTGTTATTCATTAAGACCAAAGCCCGTAAGTTTTAAAGTTAATCGCGTGTTTACGGGTTAGGGTCTTACAGCAGTGCTGCAAAACGGTTTGATAATAGAGTTTATAAAAGACAATAATATGGAAAAACGGTCACTCCGGGTTTCTGATTTGGTAATTATCAACTGAATTATGTTAATACCCTACCTAGGAAATCACATAGACATGACTTTGTTTAAATTGTTCAACCCAATTCAGCTATCATAACATTAATTGCAAAGTTAAATTAATCCTAGTGCAAGAAAACCAAGATACGATAACATAATGCAATAATATTAATCAACCGAACTGTCTAGATCAGTCAAACATACAATTAGATGCCAAGAACATTAAGGTGTTCACAAAATCTAATCCAAGTAATAAGTATCAAACATAAAACAATTGATAAAATAACCAAATCGTTCACCCGGAGAAACCGCAGGATGTTTAGCCGTGCATAATCATGATTTCGGCTTCAAAACTTGTTCTGGATTGCTCTGGCATCAACCGGAATGAATGGAATTGCAAAAAGTACTCAAAATCGCCCCTTGTTAGCTCTGGAACTCGATGATTACCTCCTTAAACGGCTGCTAGGTTTTTAATTGCGAAAATGGGCTTTTTATGGGCTGAAGAGTTATTAGAAACCCATGAACAATTGTTTCTGGAATTAGAGGGTCTCTAATAACCTAAAACTGACGCGAGGGTATCTTCAGTAGTTATCACAATTCATTAAGGGTAAAATCGTCATTTTTCCTCTCTTTTACTTCCTGGAGACCCGCGAATAACTTTTACTGAAATTAGAGGGTCTCTAATTTCAGTTCTTCCAGATTTGTTTCTTTTTTTGATTTCCAATTTCATCGAATGCTCGTCTCCTCTCCAACTAAGCTCTTTTTCTCTCGTTTTAGCTCACGAACACCTGCTTAACACCAAGACACAAATAAGTATCTAAGACACGATATAAACGAACGATAAACGATTAAAAACTTTACAAAACTAATATATAAATGTGATGCATTTGGCAACACATCAAAACTCCCTTAAAACGTGTTAATTACAAGGCTTTAATAATTGGAATCAGTGAGAATTGATGGAGAAACGTAAAGGGCTCATCAAATCGCGTTAATGGCTAGTTAAAGGCTTGTTTTGGGGCTGCCGGAATCCGGCCGGAAACTGTTCCGGTGGCCGGAACTCAAATCAGGAAACCGTAATGGAGGAGGCAACTTGTTTTTGTTTTTTTTTTTTTTTAAAGTTTGAGTAGTTGGCAGAAAAGGTCCCTCAATTTAACCTTGTTAGTTTTATTAAGTTTTAGTTATGTTTTTTTTTCTTTATAAAAAGTTAACCAAGTTAAACTAACTTAACTAAAAACTTTTTTTTTTAAACTTGAATATTTTCTTTTTATATAAAAGCTTTTACGAACCCGTGTCCACATACGCATTCGCTTAAAACTCATACCCGAACTATAATAAATTTAAACGGTAAAATTTTAGTTCGCTCTAATATTAAATTTGAAAACGACGAAACTGATAGAGACTATAATAGAAATATCAGAAGGACTATAGTTGTTAACCGGATGAAACACGAGGGTGACGGATGTCACAATGAACTAACGAAACGTTTATGTGGTGGTTCCAGGTTGTCTAGTCTACCTCACAAAGAAAGGAATGGTAGGAGATCGAGTGAGGAAGCGGATTGTATGGAATCACGATCACGTAATCTAATAAAGATGAGTCGTGTTGAATGTAATAAGAAACGACAAAAGATGTGACACTTATAATATTTTAAAGATATGCTTTCTAAACATTTGAGAATGTTTTTATAAAGCTAGAAATTTTTTGGTTCGTATTTTCCGTTGTGTATTTTCTGATAGAATGGGTTAGGGTGTTACAAAAAAACTTATTAAATTATTGAACATAAACGAGCATAAACAAACATAAACGAACACGTCACCGAACGTTTACGAACATAAACGAACAAACGTGGTCTCTGTTCA
Organism: Ambrosia trifida; assembly: GCA_028751855.1. Taxonomy (NCBI): domain Eukaryota; kingdom Viridiplantae; phylum Streptophyta; class Magnoliopsida; order Asterales; family Asteraceae; genus Ambrosia; species Ambrosia trifida. The sequence goes on from CM054127.1 coordinate 27,495,853, forward strand.
TGTTCGTTTGTTTAACTAAATGAACGAAATATTTTGTTCGTGTTCGTTTGTTTACTAAACGAAACGAACGAAAGAATACAAACGAACTTCCCTCCAAACGGTTTATGAATTGTTCGCTGAAAGTTCAGTTTGTTTGCAGTCCTAGACGGGAATAAAAAGGTAAGGCTGGTTGCGAGAGTAACACGTGTCCAAATATATACTCTTTTATTAGAGAGTAAAGATAAAGATATAGATTAACTTACCCTTTCTTTTAGGGTGAGCAAATATCGGTTCGGTCCGGTTTTTACACATAGCTGAAACTGATCAGTTAAGTCTGTTTGGTTAATTCGGTTTATATGTCGGTTATCGATTCGGTTTCGATTACATTCGGTTACTTACCAAAAATAGAACTTGTGCAAAATTATAAACTTAAAATAGTTAGTCAAGTGTTTTGAACATTTTTCAATAATACATATACATGAAAACAAACGAAATACCTAGGAAATACATAAACTATGTTTCAAACACATGGATATACATGAAAAACATAAAAACATATAACTATCGGTTCGGTTTCGGCTATTTTGGCACTGGAAGAAAGGAAAACCGTAACCGTAACCGAATGATTTAATTTTAGCCATATCTTAATCGTAACCAATCGCTTAATTCGGTTTCAATTATTTTCAGTTTATTTCAGTTATCGATTTTCATATGCTCACCTCTAGTTCCTTTTACCTAAATAAAATACCATAAAAAATCATAATCAACACTAGTTAAAAGTTAAAACACTTCTAAAAGAACTAAAACTAAAACTTAAAAAAAAACACTTATAAGACAGTTATTAACAAAAAACGTACAGTTACCACAAGCAATTATCCAGCAAACGGTTATTTAGCCATTCATCTCCCTCCAATCTCTCGTTGCATTAATCCTACATTCGTTTATATATAATAATAAACCTGTATTTAATTAATTCTGTGTGAATACATAAATAACTGATGGCTGGTCATGATGGAGAAGGAGTGTCCATAGAGTTTACACCAACATGGGTCGTTGCCACAGTCTGTACTGTCATGGTTGGCGTCTCACTCTCCGTCGAACGCCTACTTCACTACGCTGGAAAGGTTTGTCCAAGTTTATGTTTAACATGTTAGAATTAGTTGCACCGCGTAAAACAGTTGTTATTATTATTATTATTATTATTATTATTATTATTATTATTTGTGTGTATGTGCGCGCGCACAGAAACTAAAGAAAGAAGGCAGGAAGCCACTCTTTCAAGCTCTGCAAAAAGTCAAGGAAGGTATATTTTTTATTTTTAAAAACTCAGTACATTTGTGTATAGATTACAGCCTTCATCTGTTTTGCTGTGTTTGTGCAGAGTTGATGTTGTTGGGGTTCGTTTCGCTACTATTATCTGTTTGTCAGTCAAGAATCGTCAAGATTTGTGTGCACGGGAATATTATGAAACATTTTCTTCCTTGCTCATTAGAAGTTAAACAAAACTCGCATACTCTTCGCGAATTGCCTGAAAATAAAGAAGCAATAGTTGGTTATTGTGCTCTAAAGGTAATCAATCTAGCAGCCAAAAGTTATTTTACTTTAAAGAACAAAGGTCCTATAAATCAATGGCGGATGTATAGTAGAAGCAGGGGGAATATCTGTTACCCCTCGATTTTCCTGGCGAAGTGGAAAAAGTTTGTTTTTTAAGGTTTTTTTAAGGTATTTTTAAGGTATTTTTATAAAATGTTACCCCTAAAACAGATTTTTTGTTACCCCTTAAAATATTTTTTTTTATAAAATGTTACCCCTTGATATTTTTTCTAGATCCGCCAGTATAAATAACTGTGGATAACAAGCAAAACGGGTCATTTTTAGTACGGGTCGGGTCAAACTGGCTCGTAAACATTTTTCTTTTAGTTTTCAAGTATTATATATAACCAATGTTTTCTTGTTTTTTGTTTACCAACAGAATAAGGTCCCATTATTATCTCTGGAGGCAGTGCATCATCTACACATGTTTATTTTTGTACTTGCTATTGTACATGTGACATTTTCGGTTCTTACTGTTGTGTTTGGAGGGGCTAAGGTTAGTAACAGATTGTTTTCTTATTCTTAACTTGCATATAGGGGTGTCAATCGTGTCGGGTTGGTGAGTTGGCGGGTTTACAGGTTACGGGTTCGCGGGTTGATGGGTTGAAATGTGCAACCTGAACCCGACCCATATTATTATTCGTGTCAAATATTTCAACCCTAACCCGACCCACATAAAATCCGGGTCAACCCGAAAACGACCCGTTTAACCCATATTTTTAAATGAGTCACATGTTCATGAGTTAAAAGCGGGTTGTTGGGTTGTAAGCGGGTTATTAATAAAATGTTTAATGGTGAGTATATAAGTGTGACAAATAAATAATATAGTGTGCCAAAAATAACACAATTATAACTAACCGTGTAAATAGAAATGGAAAAAAAAAACAAAAATATAATAGATTTTTTTTTTTCTAAATACTTAAACGGGTTAACGGGTCAACCCATTTTATATATGTGTCAACCCAAACCCGACCCGTTTTTAATACGGGTCGACCCGAACCCGACCCGTTTTTTTAAACGGGTCGTGTTACTTGACCCAAATCTGTTTTTTTTCGTGTCGGGTTCGGGTTGGTTTTCGGGCCGTGTCAATAATTGCATATGATGGTTTGCTTATGACCTGTTTTGTCCGCAAATTAGATAAGCCAATGGAAGCAGTGGGAAGCATCTACAAAACAAGATAATTTCGACACATCAAAAGGTAAATCAAACTAGCTAGATTACTATATATTATGTCTTTGCTGTTTTGTTCTCCTAACTAACATAAGATCATTTATATTGTGGCGACGATGGTTGCAGCTATTGAGCCGAAACTCACATATGTTCAAGAGCATGATTTCATTATGAAACGCTTCGTGGGCGTTGGCAAGCGCTCAGCTGTTATAGGTTGGCTGGTAAGTTATTATCGTTGTTCGGATACCAGTTTTGTTGTGTTACACACGTTAATGCGTTACAAAGCTATAGAATAATGAAAACTTTTAATTATTATGTTATAATGGTATTCAAAGCGATCGTTCTTCAAGCAATTCTATGGATCAGTGACTGAACCAGATTACATTGCTCTACGATTAGGATTTATTACGGTACTAACCATATGTCTATATTTAAACGTTGACCTCATTGTGTAATGCTTTGCAATGTACACAAGTGATTTTCATATGTCATAGATGCATTGCAGGGGAAACCAAAAGTTTAATTTTCACAAATACATGATGCGGGCTCTTGAAGACGATTCTAGGAAAGTTGTCGGCATCAGGCAAGTCTTTAGCTCAAACCTAGTACTTTCAACAAAAATAACCTTAAACGTTAAAGTCTTTCGTTTGGGATGTTAAAAAATTGGCAAAAATAGTTTTTTTTTTTTTTTTTTTTAAATCAAAATAGCCATTGACATTGTTTTAAGATTATCAATTTGACTGTTAAACTTTTCAATGATATGAAAACTAACAACAAACGGACACGTGCGTGCACCATATTTGCTAACGTGGCATTATCTGCCGGACGCACAACTTGAAGAGATATGCGTATGCACCCATTGTCGCAAAAGTGGCCATGGTCTGCGCCTATTGGCATAAAAGTATATAATTATGAGATATGTGGCATGACGGTCAAACTGATAAGCTTTCAGCATAAAAGTCAAATGACTATTTTGGTAAACAAGTTTGATCAATTGTTCATCAATTTTAAGTACACTTATGTATGTTTTTTATCCATTGTAGTTGGTATTTATGGGTATTTGTTATCATATTCTTGTTGCTGAATATTGACGGTACGCACACTCACATGCCCTTGCTTCTGTCTGCACATCCAAAACTTATAGAAGAATGATTCTTGTTTCTTGGTTTTCATGCAGGTTGGCATACATATTTTTGGATAGCGTTTATACCTTTGATCGTAAGTTGTCCAACGTAACTTGAATATGTACATTATTTAGGGCTATAAGAACACTTGTGAGGTGATTTGTTATATGAAGTAATTCACATAGTGAAATAATAATGAGTTCATAATTTTGACAGTTGCTACTTGCTGTGGGAACCAAACTAGAACATGTGATCATTGAGTTGGCTAATGCAGTTGCTAAGACGCAGGTAGTCATAGAAGGCGAACCAATAGTGCAACCTTCAGATGAGCACTTTTGGTTTCATCAACCAAAGATCGTTCGCCTTTTTATACATTTTATACTGTTCCAGAACGCGTTCGAGATTGCATACTTCTTCTGGATATTGGTAATTTTTATTTCAGATATAGAATAAAAAAAAAGTTGAGGGGGCAAAACGAACGGGTTGTGTAATGGGTCAAAATGAGTTTGGGTCAAATAGGCCGGTCGTGTTGACTCGCCAACACTTTTTTGGTACAATCTACTGAAATTTATAAATAAGTTAAGGTATTAAGTATAGTTTTATGTTACAAAAATAGTGCAATATTTTTCTGATGTTTTATGTCACTTTTTCGCTTCATAACTATTTCTTTTTTATGGTTTATGTGTTTGACCTGTTCTCAAATTATACTGACCGAATCAACCCTGTTGTCATATAAACGGGTCAAAGTTGTCACCTCTACACCTAACTAATACCTATTGATAAAAATAATTGACACTCGTTGCGCTTCATCAATAGGTTCAATTTGGTCTCGATTCGTGCATAATGGGGAAAATGTTTTACATTGTCCCAAGACTCATCATCGGGTAAGGCGAATTCAAAGAAACTACTGGCATTTAGTTCACTATCACATTATTCAAGACCATGTTTGGTTCGCTCTTATCCAAGACAAACGAACCAAACATGGTCTCACAAGTTTGTTTTTTGGGATTTATATGCATGTTATGTTTTAAATGGTAGCTTGTGTTGTTAAAGTTTATTTTGTTTCATTTGATTTAGGGTTTTTATACAAGTTTTGTGTAGTTATAGTACTCTACCACTTTACGCGCTTGTCACACAGGTAATTAGTTTGGTTGTTAGCTTTATTGCTTAACTATTGATGTCAAACATTGAGTTTACACTATTAATAACACAATATAATATTTACATTAACCGCGTGATGTGCAGATGGGAAGTAATTTCAAGAAGTCGATATTTGATGAGCACATACAAGAAAGTCTTATTAGTTGGGCTAAACACGCCAAGAAAAAGAAAGGTCTACATGTCACCGGCAATGGCTCAGGGCATGGTGGCGGTAGTACCGAGCTGCAAGGCATTCATGTAGCTACAGATTTGCATCATTCAACGGATACATGATGATTAATATCACATCCCTTCCCTAATCAACTTGTGAAATCATTAGATGTGGAAATGATTAGTTTGAGCATGTAACATTCTACTTTTTTTTGTTTTGCATTTACATGCTACATCCGAGTTGATGTAAATGTAAATACTTCATGATTAGGTAGTAGAACATGTGGTGGAGTGGCATGGGAAATGATGGATAGAGCACCTCTTTGAGGTGTCAGTTCGATCCTTGATCCCACCGGATTTTACTGATTTTTCACTGCCGGGCCTCCGGGCAAGTGGGGGGGTCAGGTTTTCCCTGAAACTGGTGGGTTCTAGCTACCCAGCGCTACCTGCGGGTGGACACCTAAGACGTGTCTTCAATAGGGACATATGGGGTGGGCTGGACACAATACATATAAATTTACACCACGAAACGAAAAAACTGGGTCGGCCGAGGCCGATCTGGCCTTCACTAAGAACCGCCCCTGATATAAGATGCTTTTGTAACCAATTGATGGGTACCCCAGATAGTCCGGCCATCATTTGTTGGCCATTAAAAAAACATAGCACATATATACAAACAAAGAGTGTATGGAGTTGGTAGTTGAATGGTGTGTAATCCTCGAAAACAGTTTGTGGATGACATTAACGAACTTACCCCCTCTTCTATTCCCTCACTCTCTCTGCATTTCAAATCCCTACAAAATAATAATAATAATATAATTAAGAGAAATAAAAACTTGGCATTGAATTACGATGATGAAGTTGCATGCATCATTATCATCATCATCAATTAAAGTAGCAACCACTGGAGGACTGATTACCTTACCTAATTTGAATTTTCCCTACTCTTCTCCTGATTATAAATGGACTTCTTCTTCTTCTTCGTTCCCTATGGTATGAACCTACAATTCAGGTTCTGTTTTATGAAGCTCTAGATATTGATTGGTTATTTGGTTTTGTTTTATGTCTAACAGATTGCAGCTGCTAAATTTGTTATTTCGCATCGGACAGCGGTTTGCTATGCAGAATCATCTACTTCTTCTACAGGTACATTTCACATTTAAATTTTGGGGCGAAAAAGATTAGAAATTAACCAAATAGAGATAATATATATTTCGAAGCTAATGAGCTAAACTATACACCTCGAAAGGTAACCTGGATAAGACACAATTAGATAGGCCTGTAAATGAATCGAACGAACACGAACACAGGCATGTTCGTGTTTGTTCATTTAACTTTAACCGAACACGAACACATAATCGAACACATTTTTGTGTTCGTGTTCGTTTATTAAGAAATTTGTCGTGTTCGTGTTCGTTTATGTTCGTTCAATTAAAACCTAAAAGAACATAAATGAACATAAACGGACATTAATGAACACAAACAAAAACAAGTTTAATAATGATTCATCACAATTCAACCAAGTCTAATACATCACGATGCAACCAAAACAAAATCTAAATTAGTAGGGTTGTGGAGTGTGGAGAAGAAGGGAGGTGGGGTTGTGAAGTGTGGAGAGCGGCTCATATCTTTAGAATGTTAGGGTTAAGATTAAATTTTAGAACATATCAAATATATTGTATATAATATAATATGAATTAAGGTTACTTAACCAAAGGGAAATAAATAATAAAAATAAAGTAAAGTTTAATTAAACGAACAGAAATAAACGAACATAAACGAATATAAATGAACGAACATAAACGAACGTTCATGAACATAAATGAACGAACAAAACGTGTGTTCATGTTCGTTCATTTAATTAAACGAACAAAAAATTGTGTTCGTGTTCGTTCATTTATCTAAATAAACGAACATAAACGAACTTCACACCGAACAGTTTATGAACGTTCGGTTCGTTTACAGGCCTACAATTAGACCTTAACTGAAAAATACACTATGTCATTTTTTTACTTTTTTTTAATAATTAGAATTAAGAGGCAGTACGGTTCCTGAAACAAGTGCAGAAGGTAGTCCACAGTGACTCGCAGAGCCCTAAGAACCAAGGGTTTGTGTTTAGCAGGATAGGCTTTGCGATTCAAAAAGGGATAGCGGCGCAGCTTGTTGCCCGCTTATCCACCATCTAAATGTAACTTGTTTTTTATTGGCAATGAAAACAGTTCTCCAAAAAAAAAATTAAGAGGCAAAGATCCATTATTTCTCTTTTTTGGTACATAAAATGTATAACTGTGTTATAAACATGAGATATAAAGTAGTTAAATGAGTCGTGTTCATGTTTAGAACTTTTGTTGTTTGCGTCGTCAGAAACCTGTTAAACCTGTTAAGACATGATTTGCCAGCCCTACTCGAAGGATAAAAGAAGGGGGGCCGAGACCCCTCCTCACCCTAGTGAAGTTCCGCCCATTGACATACTATTAAAAAAAGAATAATGATGACCGCGTATGGTATAGTGTATTATATGTAATGAAATATGTATTACTGATCAACTGTCTATAGAATAGAATGAGCATAATTACAAAACAAACTTATATAAGAATAGAGGAGAGTTTAAATACAAATGAATGTTAGCTTGCAAAGCGTAAAGAAGGTGCTTAATTTTGATTTTATTCATGTTTAATTACCCTATTTACAATTCTCACGTTAATTTCTCTTTGTATGTTAACCCACCCCTATAAGCAGTGTTGTAAAACTTGATAGGCGCTAGTTGGCCGGCGGGATACCGACTAGGGATTAATCGGGATTAATCGGATTGGATTTTTATATATATTTTTCCAAATTTATACATATATAATGCTAATTTTATACTTTATATGTATAAATTTAAAAGTTTAGGGCCAAATATAAACTAGTGAATATGGAAGGGGGGTAAATACTAAATATTAAAAGGGTGTTTGGGATTGCGTTTTGAATCTGATTTTTACATTATTGCATCTTGAAAACGCAGATAATCGGTTTTTAGTGTTTGGGGTTGCGTTTTGAAAACGCAGATAATCAGTTTTTTAGGCAACCAAAACGCAATAATCTATAAACAGCTCCACCCCTGCTTTTCCAAAACGCATAATCTGTTTTGAATAATCAATCCCAAACACCCCCTAAAATTTCTAAGCTTAAATAACTCCAATCACCTCCATCGTTCACCATATCCTTATTTTTCCTTCCCGTTCCTTCTTTCAAAGTAAGAAACCATCAAACGCAACTAGGTTTCATGGAGTTTCATCGATTTTGCTTCTAAAACATGGATTATTATCCAATTTTGAGGTAAGAATTTGTTTTATTTGATCGATTTGCTCCAGTTTTGACCCGCTCGAATTCATTTTTTACCTAATTTTGAGTTTTTTAGGCCCGACTAGGACCAATTTGATCTGACTAATCGGTGATTAATCGAGATTTTTACAACCTTGCCTATAAGAATAAACCCAAACTAATATATTGTCTCTAACACAGAAAACAAAATATGAATTAAATATTGTCTTTTGGTTAATTTTGTTTTGATTGATTTATAATCTTGTTAGTTTTATGACAATTGATAGTTATAACAATCACCGATGATCGTCTCTTTAGTCTGTCCTATGTCGAAAATTACAGATTTGGTTTGGGAAGTTTGTTTATACTGTTACTGTTGAGTGCAGTTGCTGCTGAAACCAAAGAGGAAAACGGGGGGGAATCCGCTGCTCCTGCTGCCAAAGAAGATGCTGCAGCTGCTGCTCCAGCAAAGCCGAAGCCAAAGCCTGCGGCAAAAGCCCCTGTTAAGGCGTTACCGGAGATGATAGAAGAGGAAGTGATTCCGTCTCTACGATCAATTCTTGAAACACAACAAGATATCGAAGAGCTCGAGTTGTTTTTCAAGGATAACAAGGTAATTGGATCTTAAAATTTCATCATCTAATCGAATTGGGGTTGAGAATACTTTCTCACAATTAAGTGTTTTTAGTAGAGTTGGCAAAACATGTCGTTTTGCGTTAAACGGGCCATATTCGATATGACATGTTTAACATGACTATTGAACCTGACCACAACACGTTTAACTTATTGTGTCATTTTCTTAAACACTAACATAGACATGTTTAATAATCCGTTTTAACACTAGTGCAACTATTGAAGGCACGACTTGATACACTTAACATGATTAAATATAAGTAGTTCAATAACATGAATGACATGACACACTTAACCCTTTTAACTTCGTGTCGAGTCATGTGTTTTAACGGGTCATGTCATAAATTGTCACCTGTAGCTTTAGAGGATGACAGATGAAAGTGGTTAGGTTGAATGGTACCCGACCCGCTTCATTTTTGTTATACCTTGAATCGTAACTACTACCACGAATACAAAAAGGAAGCAACGGCCTGAGTAAACTCGTGCATGGGTTCCTTATCCCTACGGAAAATAAGTAAATAACGCCTCTCCTTTATGTACAGCTTGAAGGGTCGTTTTTGAAGAAAGGCATCCCTTACACATTCTGGGCATTATTCCCAGATGGTACCTTAACTGGTGAGTTCCTCCCTCTTCTGTTGACAAATTCAAGAAAACCACAAAATAATCATCTTCATTTCAACAGGTCCAAAAGGGTTTTCAATATCGTCATACGGGTCAACTGCAAGCAGTGTTGAACCATTTCTTGTTGACGAGAAAAAAGTCACAGCAAAACTACTTGTCTTCTGGGTCGAGAAGCGTTTAGCTGCTCAAGGAATAATTCCTGTTTGGACAGACTGATCGCGTTTCTAACAAGAAACTGTTTGAACTCGAGAATCATACAGCGTCATTGTCCATTGTACAAGTTTTTTAGGTTCTTGATGCTGTAAGCACAATGTTTATACATATCTAATGGCATTTATTCACAGTAGTTACCAGTTCTTTGATGATTTCATCAGTCCGTACATACATCTTTATACGGATTTTGGAGGTGATCACGTTATGTAGAATAACAAAACGATCTGAGTTATTGTTATTGGCTCGAGTCTGAGTTGATGTTGGCTCAGCGATATAAAATAAAGAATAATCAAGTTTAAGTACGAATGCAACAAAGCAGAAACACCAAATAATCTCACATAAAATACAGAAGAAATCTAAGTTAAGAACACATACAACAGTAATTGTCATCAACATGTCCATAAAGATAGGAGAGCAAACACAAAAGCTCAAACTGTGTTCCCAGCTTGATAATTACTTGTCAGAATTGGGCATTTGAGTTGTGCATTGCTTGCCTGAGTTCGCTTATGAAATCCATCTGAGGCCCCGATGGCCCTCCTGCTATTGGAGAAATCATCTGAAAGTGTTCAAAACAAACGACAGGTTTAGAGGATGAAACTGAGACAAATGGACAATTAACTGTTTATTGGGTTGAAACAGACCGGGACTGAAGGCAAGTAAAAACCGAAAAAATACAAAATAACAGAACCAAAAACCAGACTGATCTATATGACTAGACCAGTCGGTCACCAAATAATAACTTGAACTTTTCTAATTTAAATAATAAAAATATAACACGACTGTCTTTAAAAAAAATGGAAAATAATTGGTTCCAGGCAGCTTAAAGTTTAACCTGGTGAGGTAGTCTAAATTGCCCCCATGCTGATGCACTGCTTCCTGTATACATAACGGGCCGCTCTGTAAAATACCAAAAGGGGAAGAATAGTGAGTATCTTATCTGTTTATACTAATTTTATCTGTTATCTGGGTCAAAATGGATAAATATTGTGCAGATGGGGTTAGGTTGTCATCAAAACACTTTTGATCCAACTTTTTATAAATAGTAGGGTAGGGTGCTTCAGAATATTACAAAAATTATGTTATCGCAATGAATATCAAATTTTAGCATAAAGTGATTTAGGGTTATACTCGTGGGCGTTAAAAGTTACACTTTAGGTGACTTCTGAATCTTTGAACACACTAACACTTGACCAGTTTCCATTGCAGCTTAAATGGTTACGTATTTACCCATTGGATCCGATAAAGATAAATGTGTCATAACTCATGAATCCATCCTAAATCTTAAAATCCTGCAAAGGATGACATGTTCTTTTTCTTTTGACATTTTCATTGATGATTAAAATTTTAAAAACAAACCACTTTAACGTTATATATAAGTAATAACACAAGGAGGAAACCGTATCAAAATTTAGACTTGTCTCACTCACCAGCTAAATCAGTTGCAGGATTTTCATATGCATTCATAGCAGCTGCCCAACCTGTGTTCGAAAAATGCATACATCAACATTACTACTTAGTCAGTAAATACACACACAATAATTGTCCTACCTAATTGTCAAATATCATTCAATAAGACCATAGATAACGAAATCAACATCATCTATGTGTTTTTAATGATATAATGAACAAATAGAGTAGACTGAAAACCTACTGAACAAGAAAACAATTACAACTTTCTTGGTAGTTAGCGAGAAATTAAATACATACGATTGTTCAGAAGTTGATAAGCTTCACTGTTACAGCATCCTTTCAAGCCAATTAACTGTGATGGCTCTGCATGATCCATTATAGGAACATTCCTCAAAGCAGCAGCTTGATTTTTGTCTACATCATTCCCATAACTACTTGCCCGTTCCAATCTATCTGCAAATATGGACCAATCACCTTATGAAGATACCTTAAGGTCATCTCAAGTATTCTTTTTTTTTTTTTTTTTTTTCGTATTACCGTTTGCAAAATATATGTATTAGCTAATTCTGAATCTTTGTAATGTGTTTGTCTGAATTCTGAAATGACTTGATAGTAAAAAAGAATATCACTTTTCAAATTCAGAAACGACTTGATTAACATAACTTAAAGTGAGACGATTGACGACCAACTGTATGTTGATGACGTCGGAAACATAAATCACAATATACGTATAGTCTCAGAACTTGCGTAAATGAAAAACAGGCACTTGATGGGTGTCACTTATTACTCATAGCATGATACAAAATCCTTAAATCCCTACTTTAATACAATACCAATTTTACTACTCATAGCATGTACACGATAAACCGGTTCATAATTCATCGCTAATCAGCCATATCAAATCATCAAAGTCTTAAGATAAAGAATCTTACTTAAATCTTACCTACCAAGTTACACAGCACCAACATATATAATGTCACATCGTCATGATTGTAAACCTTTTGCTATGCTTCTATGAAGTACTTACAGTATCAAGATCACAATAGCACCAACAGAAGCATTGTACCCACAACCCACAGGTTCTAAGATCAAACATACAATTCTCATTTAAGATTTCATCTTCTTAAAAACGACTTCTTGGGGAATAAGGCGTATAACTCATATTAATAATTTAGTGATTCGCATCTCTCCAATCTAGAAAAAAGGTGTTTCAAATGTTCTTCCAATCCATTAGCTTTTAATGTAACATACAAACCTCATATCATTGGACATTAACATCATAAACAAGTTTCCAAATCTCCACATAATCACAAGCAACATATTTCCTGAAAGCCCTAATTATGCAAATTCACAGATATGGTTGTAAAAATCTCGCCTAGGCGCCGATTACTCAACGAGTAATCCCCGCCTAGACCAAGTACCCGACGAGTCATCTCCAAGTACTCCCCGACTATGAACGAATACTCGCAACTCCCCAGTCAACCGAGTTGGCACCTTCTTTTGCAACCATGTTCACAGATACCAAACCCTAACATATTTCCTACCCAATAGGCCAATACACACAATAACCAACAAAGCCAAACAAAACCCTAACATCAATCAACCAAAATCTCACATTCCAAACCCTAAACACACATTTATGCAACTAAAAACTCATCCTTAAATTAATAATAATAATAATAATAATAATAATAAACTTACCTCCACCAGATTTCTTCCTTCCAAGAGCCCGATTCCTACATAACCCCAAAAAAAACCCAATTAATATAAAAAATCAGCTAAATTAAAAAAGTTATATATAAAGTAAGAGAAGAGGAATACCGTTGATTAGGCGGAGCATAGCGTTTGACGGTGGATGATGAATCACTAGGGTTTTCCAGCATTTTTTTTAGGTTATAGTGAAAAGCCCCAATATTTCACCACCACAGCCGCTATAGGCTTTGTAATTTATGTTATGATGTTATCCTCAAAAGAAATTTAATTTATTGTCACTGTAGCAGAAGCATAGATGAATTTGGGCATTAGGGTTCTTAGAGGGTGTTTGGGATTGACTTTCAAAATAGATTTCTATTGCTCTTCTCAACTTATGGAAAGCTGGGTACCGAATACCGTACTGAATCTTTTAAATATCTGTAAGATATTGGTGGTCATTTCATATGGTATTATGGTAAAGATAGTGAATTTCTAAAAAAAAGTGGGTGTTGAATATTGTAACCGAATCTATCTACTCGGTGCCAAATGTTTATTCGTTTCCATATTAGTCGGCAAGAAAAGCGACACGAGCCTTGTTGGTAAGGCGACAAAAGTGATATGAGTCGTATTGGTTCATAAGGGTCGTATTGCTGGGTGGAAAAAGTGATATGGGTTGTATTAGTCAAATCACTATTACATTAGTAATTTCTTTGTCGGTGAAAAAGTGATACGAATTGTACCGGTGGTCGAAAGTGACACAAGGTGTATTACCTATATTCATTTGACTTGTGATGTGCCGTTAACATATTACATTTTTTACAACTTAGTTGTCTCTTGTCAAGAGTACAAGACTATAATGCATAATCTACTAGAAAATACACGTGACACAAGAGAATTTAGTTAGGATGGTGAATCGTATCTCGATACCCACATTCTTCACTTCATACTCGGGTGGTCATCGAATTGAATAACGAATTTTCGAATTAATCGAATCTAATTTTTAGAATCATTTTTTTACTGAATTCATATTCAATTAAAAGCTGACTAATTCGATTCGAATTCGTATTAGAAACTCGAATCCGAAGCGAATTCGAATAAATTCGTTTAAGGTTAAGAATTAAGTTATGGGCTTTAGTTGGGCTTAGGTTTGTTAATGAGCTAAATTTTGACTTAGGTTAAATTTATAGATTAGCCAACGTTCTAAAGTTATATGTGTGTATATAATTTATATATATATATATATATATTAGGTTAAAATGAGAACTAGGTTGAGTTGTGAGAACCATAATGAAGGGATAGGATACCCAATCCTACAGAGGATCACGATCCTATCCCAGAGTCTGCGGGAGCTCAAGTCCATAACGAAAGACCAAAGTCCGCGGAAAGTATCCGCGGAGACAACAGTCCCGCAGACCACATAACGTCAAAGATTCCTCCAGAAGAATGAAGTTCAAGCAGCCAAGGTAAAACGGTAGATTTTGTCTCTAGGTGTAAATTTTTGACACGACAAAAAATAATTAGGTTTGGGCTATCATATCTAACACATTAATAAACTGATCATATCTAGTTTGACATGTTTAATTATACATGTCGACCCGCCTAGCCGTTTAACATTTTTACAACTTAATTACAACCTCTCAACTTGTTTGACTCATTTAGATAAATGGGTCATGTATGGGTTACATGATATTAAACGCGCCTAGGTTAGGGGTTTAGGGCTGACGTCTTTGACAAGCATAAATATATGGGTCAAGTTCAACTATTCAACGCTACACGAATTGACACCCCTAACTTTGTCTAAGAATTAAATATCTGCACAAGCAGACACAAGAATCAAATATCTAATCTTTTTTTTTTTTTTTTTTTGTAACGTAGTGGATGGCGTTGACAGAGTTTGTTGAACAACCATTAATCAAAGGAGACAAGATGTTCAAGAAAATCATAGACATGTGCATTGCTAGGATCGGGAAGCGCTACTGTGGATTATCTGAAACCAATCAAACAATGCTCGTTTATGCAATTGAACATACCAACATCACCGTCTTGATTCCCTCTTTCAGATCCGGTGAACAATCGTATAGAATTGTGAGTTTCAGCTAACGGCGTTAATGTGAGTTAACGGCGGATGCAATGAGAAAAAATAAATTAAAAGATGGGATTGATGGGAAGAATAAACTTAGGTGAGATTATTATTGGCCAACAACACAAAGGTGGGATTATTACAATCCAATTTTCCTTAATGTTATATGTATAATTATTTGTTTTGTTTTACTTAATTCATTTGTTTTTTTAATATTGAGGGTACTTTGGTCATTTCACACCTACTTAACGAAGAATTCTAACAGTCGTTAGAGGTAGGGACCATCCGAGTGCAAATTTTATAGCTTTGGGACCATCCGTGTTACTTGAAGGCATTGATGCGATCTTTGCATACCATAAGGCTCACCCGTGTAACTAACTCTACATATAAAAATCCCAATCCGATTTTCCCCGATTAATCCTAATTAGGCCTGATTAATCGTTAGTCCCTACCTTACCGGCTGCCTAGCGCTTAGCGAGTTCTACAACAATGACTAGGGGTGTTCATGGTTCGGTTTCAAACCGTGAAACCACCCAAACCGGTAATCAGTTTGGTTGCACGGTTGTTTTTCTTTTACTTATCTTTCGGCCGATCGGTTTCAGTATTCTCAAACTGTAGCAAACGGTTTGGTTTACGGTTTATACCGAAAACTAACCATATAAAACCAGACTGAACTGTAAGAATTTTTAATATTTTGTCAATATATGTATATCTATATTAAAGATAATAATCAAAATTAAAATGGTTTTAACTCTTATTAAATTTAAGTAAATCAAACATGGGCTAAGCCACTTCCATTCTCTCACCATTTCTCCCACAGTAAACGATGCAGTATCAACAAGCCCAAAACGTTACTAATAGTTTGGTTTGGTTTGGTTTGAAAGTTCTATGGTTTGCAAAAACAAAAAATCGTTACTAACGATTTGGTTTAGGGTTCGACTAAAAAAAAACCACGAAAACCGGACTGTGAACACCCCTACTTCATACAATCAGTGTAGAGATAAACAAATTGGACCAAGTGCTAGCACCAAATTTATTCATAACCATTGTCCATTTGCTAACGTCCAATAGCTCGACAACCATATACAACAACAACAATCGTATCCAGTAAATCCCACAATTAGCAAAGCTAAGAGTAGGGTCTGGGGAGGGTGAGATGTAGGCAAACCTTACCTCTATCCTTGCAGATAGAGAGACTGCTTTCAGAGAGACTCCCGGCGCGACAACACACACTCGACAAGTAAACAACACTACTAAACTAATAAAGAGCTAATGAATTTAGAGAAACATTGAAAGCGCACCTAGTAAAATAAAGGTATATATGCCATAAAAACAACATAACTCATAAACACCCAAATACAAGTCACCCTTATTGGCCTTTTACCAAAAGAAAGAAAAAATCTAAGCTCCTAGAACCACTCTACGAGACAACCTAACCCTCCCTAACAATCCTTAACCTTAATCTTAGGGGTGCAAATGAACCGAGCTACTCGCGAGCAACTCGAGTTCGGCTCGAAAAAAGCTCTAAACGAGCCGAGCCTAAACGAGCTCGAGCTCGAGCCCGAGCCTAAAAACCAAGCTCGTTTAGCAAACGAACCCGAGCTCAAGCTTTGTTTATCGAGCTCGAGAGCCTTAACGAGCCCACTAGTTATATAAATTTTAATTAATATATTAAATATGTATTTAAATATAACAATTAATATTTACAAAACTAT
The DNA here is from genome assembly GCA_028751855.1 of Ambrosia trifida. Taxonomy (NCBI): domain Eukaryota; kingdom Viridiplantae; phylum Streptophyta; class Magnoliopsida; order Asterales; family Asteraceae; genus Ambrosia; species Ambrosia trifida. Next base: position 27,512,697 of record CM054127.1, read on the forward strand.
GAATAAATAACAAAATTATATATAAAAAAGTATTACAATTAATATAAATTAATTAATAACTAATAAACGAGCCGAGCCCGAGCCCGAGCTCGAGCCTGGAATCCTACCTTCGAGCCGAGCTCGAGCTTTAGGAACAATACTCGAATCGAGCCAAGCTCGAGCTCGAGCTTTCATAACTTAAACGAGCCCGAGCTCGAGCCTGGTCAAGCTCGGGCTCGGCTCGGCTCGTTTGCACGCCTACTTAATCTTGTGTCTCCACAAACCCCTATCCTCGACCATGTCCTCAGAGAGGTGCATCTCTACCAAATCATGCCTAATCCGCTCATCCCAAGTCAATTTGGGTCTTACTCTACACCTCTTTTCCTCGACAGTGAGGGTTTCCACTACTCTAACTGGGGCCGTCATTTGCCTCATCTTCACATGCCCATACCATCTCAATCTATTAGTTAATGAGTTGATGTGTGTTCTTATCTTTAATGTGTCATGTTAAAGCTTGCATTAAAATGCGCACAACTTAAGTGGGTCGAAAGACGCTCAAAAGTGTATTCAAAATGCGTAGATAATGGTTTAATCTTAGACTTGACAAAAACATAGTCAGAATTCCAACCTATCATATTTTCCTCTAACGACTCAGTTGTCTCCAGTCAAGAGTGCACGACTCTAATGCATAATTCGTTACAACAAACATAGGAAACAAGAGAAACTATTAGTCGAGACGACCACAAATCACAAGACACATATTCTTCAATTCATAGGATCAGCATAATGATAAAATAATCGGCCAAGTGCCTACGACACTTTTATTCATAGTTGTCACCCATTTGCTCATGTCAAATAACTCGACCACCATACCACAAAGAACCTTCTATGGAAACATGATTACATGAACCACAACTCGGCCATGGGTTTGTTTTCAATATGATACGTTTTGCTATACAGAAGGGGGGTTGCAGTGCAGTTTGTTGCTCGTATACGTGGCATCCTGTTGTAAATTTGCCATTCTATCAGACTGAGGGGTATGGGATCGGCAAAGGGCATCGGTGGGTGAGGTGGAAAGGCTTGCCGACGGGGAACACCCCCCCCCCCCCGATGGAAAATCGGTGAAAATGGTAACATCCCACCGTGTCTACCGTCCCATTTCCCAATGCAGAATTAAAAATCCAACCTTTGGATTTTGACCGTTTGGACCATTTAAAAAAAAAATTTAACTATTTTACCCTCTATTTAAATATTTCATAACCCCACATTTTACCCCACACTGCCCCACACTTTTTATACACTTTCTAATCTTTTTTATAAAACTTTTTATATAAATCTTAATGGATCCAAGGCGTCCTTTCTTCCCTAACACACCCGGTAACCCCTCAAACCAACCCCCGTTCGGATTTCCTAATACACCCGGTACTTCCGCGTCACAATCACTATCCTTTGGCGCGTTTAACACCCCTATGAATCCATGGCAATTTCAACAACAACCATGGCAAATGCATCAACCTCAAATGCAACAACCTCAATGGCAACCAATACCCGAAACACAAACACAACACGAGCACGATTTTGTTTCTTTGGCCTCGCACGATGATCACATACCCGAAACCTAAGTCCCCACCCAACAAAACCAATCGGCCCCAAGAAAAAAAACCGTCAAAAGGGGAAAAAACGGGCCCAAGATGAAGGTCCTAGTACCAAGGCGATTCCATTCCCTGGACTCCCATTGAGTTGGAGGCGCTAGCACAAGCTTGGGTTATCGCTTCTACGGACCCAATACTAGGTAAATTTCATAATTTTTTTAAAAACCTTTCGTATATATATATATATATTTAAATTTCGGTTTTAATTTTTTTTTAAAACTAACTTTTTTTTTTATATAATTGTAGCTACAAATCGGAAAAAAGAAGGTTTTTGGAACCAAGTTGTTAAGGAATTTTTCAAGTTGTTACAACGTGAAGAATATCGTCGGGTTCACTCCGTTAGTACCAAGTGTCGGGACTTGATGGGAAAATGTCAACTTTTTGCGGGTTTTTATCAAAGAGCTTGGAATAATCGTACGTCCGGACAAAGTGATGAGAATGTGTTGAAGGTGGCTATTGAAACATACACCGACAAGCACGGGGCGTTTGGGTACATGAAACCGTATGGGATTTTGGTGAAGTGTGAAAAGTTCAAACCGGTGCCTAATGAGGTGGAACAAGCGAAGAGGTCTAAAACGAGCGCAACGGGGAGTTATAGTGGTGGTGGGTCGGATGCTCGTTGTACTATCAATATAAACGACGACCCGGAGTTTGAAGACGAGGCTCCACCAAGTGAGAGTGAGAGGCCGATTGGTAGGGACCGCGCCAAGAAAGCGGCGGCTGCCTCAAAAGGCAAGGGTGTTGATACCGGCCACGCATCGAGAGATAAGGCGGTGGAAAAAATTGAAGAGTTGCTAAAAAACTTTAGCGAATTTAAACAAGAGCAAACGGAGAGGTACTTGGAAAGAAGGAAGGAGAAGGAAGAAGCGGCGGCGAGGGATTTGGCGAGGCTAGAGATGGAAAGGAAGGAGAAAGAAGACGCCGCGGCGAGAGACTTGGCGAGGATAGAGTTGGAAAGGGAACGCCTCAAAATGGAAATGTCGAGACAGGAAACAACCGAATTCGCCTTGATGAGAGAACCTCTCGATAGCCTTGATGAAACGGAACGTGCGGTGGCGGCGAAAATAAAAGACAAAATCGCCAAAAAATGGCTTGGAGGAGCGTTTAATTAATAGTTTTTTTTATTTATTTCCGGTTTTTTTAATGTATTTTCGTTTTTTTTTTAAATTTTCTATGTAATTTATTTTATGTTTAATGAAAAAATATTCTAATGAAATCTAATTTATAAAATAAATAAAAAATGAAATTAATAAAAAAAAAGGAAGGGGGAACCATTTCCCCTACAAAGGGGAGGGGGAAGGGAGAAATGACGTGACGCTGATGTGGACAAGGGAGAAGGGTGCCACACCCCATAGCCTCATGGAATAAAAATAAGATGATTTTGTTTAAAAAAAAGTAACATAATTTGAAAGATTACTAGTAGCAGGTAATGATGTTTACCATCATGGTTTTAAAACAGTTACATGTACCTTTTTAGGACAGAACATTGAAAGTTGAAACTATGATGACTTAACCATGTGTGTGTTTGGTTGGTTTCTACAAGACCATATTTGCCAATAGAATACAAAACTAAAAGATGCTAAATTACAATCTCAAAAGTATTGCAATCTTGACACTCCATGTACAGGGCAGTAATATCAAACTTAGACTGGATACAGAACTTTGGCTGGGATCTGCACCCCGTATCAAAATGTTGTCCATGAGATTCAGCTAATCGGTCCCGAAGAAACTCCAGAGTCACCTAAAACATAATTTTAGGTGATCAAATAAACCAAAACATAAGAAAATCCCGAAACATTAAAGATACAAAATTTCATCCTAAAGAAGAAAAGAAATAACGGGGCATGAGTAGATTGTACAGGTGGGGAAACGAGCGGTCTATGGAAAATGGGTTGGGTTAACCCATTAACACCTTTTGGCGAATTTGGCCCTCTTTTATGGATTTTGTAAACAGTTAATGTATTAATCTATACATATTCAACAAGTTATATTATCAAAATAATAAAAAAGTTTTATTAAAATGATCATAGTTTTTTTTTTTTTTTTTTAATCTCAGTTTAAACCGGTTGGGTTCCATGTAAGTTGCAATGATTTCATTTAGGGATGTCTTATGAAAATTGTAGTATTCCTTTTTTTTTTTTTTTGGCAAAAATCACAAAGCTATAATGACCTATTTGTGTGCTCCAGTTACTAAACCTATTGATGCTATTGATTTTAGTCCATAGGATTCATTCATTTTGTCATAATCTAAGGGTGTTTGAGATAAGAGCAGTAGTAGAATAAAGATTTATGGGACAGTCATTGGCTCATAGCTAGTCGTAGTATATTAGAGGCTATAATTTAACCCATTCATATACAAATGGGTCAATCATATCTAGTCCTAGTATATTAGAGGCTATCATTTAACCTATTCATATACAAATGGGTCAATTTGAATTATGTTTCATCTAAACGGGCCAAAGGAGTAAAGCTAACGGATTTAACTAAAGGAAAATTGATCAAATGTGTCAAGCAGGTCAAACGTTTTGGAAGTCACGTACTGAACACAATCCTGTGGTACTCGTGTAGTAGCTCTGTAATCATATTAAATACATTGATTATTATATTTTTAAAGTATTTTGTTTGGAAGCGGTCCAACCCGACTGACCACTTTGACCCATACAAAAAAGTTAGGCAAACCAAATTTAACCCGTTACCCAACCCACCCATTTGACCATCCTTATATATGATCAGCTACCAAATGCAGATGTAAAGATAAAGTTTTTAGGACCTCATCGCCTCTGTTGAGTTCAAGTTCACAAAGTGAACAAAAGATACGACATCGGTTCTGCTGCAACACTCCCTGCTTGCATATGGGACACCATACCTCTTTTCCCACCTATTTCCAATGCACAAACACACAGTTATAGTTATGCTTAATATTTTGGATCAAAGAACATCCTGAAGATACAAACGTGTATGATTTTCTGTTGATATATCTTCACTCAAGCTCTTGATTAGATTGTTTGATTTATAATTAACACGGATTGCAATTTTTTGGTTGGATTGCTTAATACCAAAAATAAATCTTGTATGATGGCCACATACCTTTTCATCATTCAGATGCATATTCTCAAAAACAGCCCGAGCTAGGTATTCATCTTCCTCATCATCCCATTCTTTGGTAAAGTTATCTGATTCTGCAAATAGTAGAAAATAACGCACATCTATAATAGCCAAACTAATATAACAATATAATCTCATTTTATGCCAATTAGAGAAAAAGTTCTGATTTTCATCTGCAAAAAAATGACCCGCAATTTTGGCAATACAAAGGAACTATGACCATATGCTCAACCAAACTTTACCTTTTCCAATTTGTTCATTTTTAAGGTCCTCATAAAAGATCTTTTGCATTTCCAACAAAAGTTCTTCACAGTCACCTTGGTATGCTGCATGAAGTCCATCATATTCCCACAACATATCGTCACTAGTTTCTGAACTTTTCAATGGCGTCTCTTTTATTTTTCGAAGTTCATCAGATACGATGTCTTGGAATGTTGATTTAATTAACTCCTGCGATTAAAAGCTAAAACTTGAAGCAGGAACTTCAAGTAACAACATTTATGTATATTGGGAGTATAGGTTTATGTTCAAATCTAGTACTTGCTGTAAAGGTAATATGGCATTCTGATTAAGCATCTACAGTGTAACAAAGACTATATAATGGATTAATGATAGACATAATCATAATTTCCAAAAATCGAAAAAGGTAAAATCACATCAAACACTATCTCTTACAGTCTGTTTTATCGTAGCCTACTATCCCATTCAGATTATTGGAAATTAAATAATCACTTGAAACGCAAATCCAAAGACCCCCCCCCCCCCCCCGAGATGGCATGTGCATTATTGGTTTTAGAAAGCACGTGGCGATCAAAAGCCAACGCGTGATGCGCAAAGCACCACCTATCAAGGCGTTCGTTATTATAAAGTACGAAAAAATTATTTATACATAAATTTTTAACTTGTTAACTTATAGACACTAAAATATAAGATATTTTCATCATCTCTAGTCAGATTTGTTCAATCGATGGTCTAATTTGTTCAAATACTCAAGCCCATTGCTCGATATTTTCATCATCTCTAGTCAGGGTTGTTCAAACGATGGTCCAATTTATTAAAATACTCAAACTCATTGCTCAATCGATGGTCAGATTCGTAAAGACCACATCAAGTAATACGCACATTTAAAACTAATTCTAAAACTAAGGCTCATATTTCGATTAAGGCAAACATAGGAGTCCCAAAAGAAACCGCTTTAATTACAACATCAATACAAAACCACAATTCAGTCTATGTTTTAAAAAGCGCGCTTAAGCGCAAAGCGCACCTAGGCGCAAATCCATGCGCCTTATGTAACCCTAGGCGAGCAGTGTACGAAAAGCCCACCGCTTTTGCGCTTTGCGCCTCGGTTTTAGACCTCGTCGCTTTTGTGCGCTTCGCGCTTTTTAAAACCAAGAATTCAGTACATGATGAAGACAAAACACAACAAAATTACACACATAAATGAGAAAACAAACCTCATGCATAGGAGAACGGTCAGTCGAATCAGACGACCTCATTTTCCACAAAAGCCGACTCCTGTCAGCCCGAAGTCGATTGTAACAGTTTTCCCTTAGCTACAACACAAAAATATATAATTCAAATAAACAATTGCTCACATAACTTTTTATCACATAAAATAATAATCACAGTCCACAAAAACAGAAGTTCTGTGATTAACAACAAAAATGTGTAATTCAGTGGCTAATCAACTACAATATGTGTCATTTTGTAAGTAATTAACTACAACGTGCGTAATTTAGCGACTAAAACGAAACCGAAACCTTGTCTTTCCATCTAGGAATATTATTGAACGAATCGTGAGACTTTATAGAAGATCGTGTTGGAGCTTTCTTATTATCTTCTTCACCGGTCTTCATTGCTGTTAATAATTTGCGCCCAAATTTTGTAAATTTAGGGTTTGATGGAAGGAAGTGGGTTGGTGGATCGGTTTGACCCGTTTTCTTTATTTGTAATTTGGTATCAAGTTTACAATGATATAATTTTTTGTTTCTATTTTTGAGATACAACTTTTTATAGTCTTTAAACATATTATTATATATATTAATTTGTAACTGTCGGCGCAACAGTAAATTAACGGTGACGGAACAGTGACTTAACGGCAGCACAACGAAATTACAATTTTGACCTTCCAGTCATGAAAACAGTAAATTAATGGTGATGGAAACGACGGCACGACGAAATTACAATTCGACCTTCCAACTTTAACATGGGCATCCACCACCAGACCACCGTTGTGAGTTGTGACAATATTTCTTCTTGTGATCTGCTCACACGCACCCATCGCCGTGACCACGACTGTATAGTCACATCTTTGCTACCACCGCTATCGTCTGACTAGGGAGGAATATGGTCTGGATTTCAGCCGGAGACGATGCAGACACCGGGAGGGGATTATAGTTGCTTCCGACTATTCAAAGCCACTTAAGTGTAGATCGGTGGCATGCAACGATGTTGGCTCGGGCCTTGTGACAACCACAATTTAACTTTTGAAGGTTCTTCACTTTAGCCCCTCCTTAGGTTGTCTTCATGTTTCTTCTGAACCTACTATGGAGATCATTGCAACGACAAAGTAGGGTATGGCAATCCGGAGAAAACGGTTACTTATAGTGACGCCGTGTAGGAGGGGGATGGAGAGGTAGAGATAGGGGCGGTTAGGTGGTGTTGTGGTGGCGACGACTGGTTGGTTATAGTGCAATAGCGTGATGGTGCTGTGAAGACGATGGGGAAGTTCTGCTAGAGAGAGAGGAGATTAGGTAATTTGATTGATAAAAAATTTACTTTGGTTTACTGGTTTTAACTTTGAAGTGTCTTGAAATCTGTAAAAACTGCTAGGGACTAGAGCACTAGAGTCTATATATTTTTTTTTACTTTTTTTTTTGAACGGCCAACAAATTGGAATCACTCACGGAACACTGGAGTATCATCGTGCCACCAATGTTGCCACGCGATCATATTCCACCACCAAGTCACCAATTCAGGAGGAAACTCATAATAATTATGAGAAAACCCCCTTTGTGAGATTTGAACCCAGGACCTTATGGTCTCTAAGTCTTATCTCACCACCAAGATGCCGCTAGGCTATAATGCCTTTGGTATATATATATATATATATATATATATATATATATATATATATAGGATTGGGTTCATGTGAGAACCACTTTGAGTTATGAGAACTTAAGAACCTTCCTAAACCAATAACATGATGACACATATACTAGTTATCATTATAATATAAAAGGGTATCATAGTAATTTAACCCCACCCCAACCCCACCCCACCCCCTCTGCCAACAGCTTTATATCACTGTTTTTTTTTCTTTTCAAATAAACACACACACACATGCTACATTCTCTCTCTCACACTCCTCTCTCTCTCTCTCTCTTCTCTCTCTTCTCTATCACACGACTCACTCTCTCTTTCCTCACACACACGTCTCTCTCTCTCTATATATATATATAGATGATGACGGTGGAGCTAGGATCTGAATGGTGGTGGTATGGGGCGGTGGTGCGTGGCTGTGGAGGTAGGGGGTGGAGGAGATGGTGGGGTTTTTGAGGCGGTGGTTCGTGGAGTTTTTTGGGGGAATCTGAACGGGGGAGGGGGCGGGTGGTTCGATGACGGTAGTTTGGTGGGGAAAGGTGAAGGGGGCGGTGGGGGTCAACGGTGGGTTTGTTATTTTTGGAGGCGATGGTGTGGGGTTTTTTGGGGATCTGAAACAGATCTGGGGGTGGGGGGCTATGTTGGATATATGGTTGGGTCTCGGTGGTGGTGATGGGGTTTTGCAGAGGGGCGGGTGACGACGGTGTGGGTTGCAGACGGTGGTCCAAACAAGATGATCGGAGAAGAGGAACGAAGAAGATGATCGAAGAAGACGAACAGATCTTAACAGGTTTTTTTTGTTATTATCGTTTTTTTTTTTTGAAATCATCTCACACACCTCTGGTTTCTTATTATTATTATTATTATTATTATTATTTGTTTGTTGTTGTTTTTGAAGAAGATGTGTTCTTGATGGATGATGATGAAGAAGTGTTTTGCAGCAGTGTTTTGTTTTTTTTTTTTTCATAAGAATATTTGTGATGTATGATTTTTATAAATGTTTGGTTTTGTTTTTTTAGGGCACGAGAGTGGTGTAATACCAATGTATAGATGTTTTAGGGCATTTACAGTGGTGTAATACGAATGTATAGATGTTTTTAGGGTATTTACAGTGGTGTAATACGAATGTATAGATGCTTTGTTTTGGGGTTTTACACTAGTGTTTTTGTGTAGTAGGTTTGTTTATGGTAGAAAACTCTGATGTAATTGTTGTTGATGTTTTTGAGGCATTTTACGGTGGTGTAATACGAATGTATAGATGTTTGATTTGGGGTTTTTAAACTAGTGTTTTTTGTGTAGTAGGTTTGTTTATGGTAGATTACACCGATGTAAATAATTAAAACGGTGTAAATCATGGTTGAATTACACTAGTGTAAATAATTACACCAATGTAAATCATGGTAGATTACACTAGTGTAAAGAATTACATCAGTGTAAAAACGAGAGAGAGAAAACAGAATGTACAAGTTGATTTTTTTTGTTTTAAAAAAACTAAATTGGTTAAAAAATAAATGAATAAAAAATAAATTAAAGTTAAAAAATGGTAGATTTACACTAGTGTAAATAATTACCCTAGTGTAAATCATCTTCATCAAATTTATCTGATTATTAGTTTTAAAAAAGTAAATAAATTAAAAAATAAAAAATAGTTTAAAAATTATGATATTGTGAATTATTAAATAAAAAATTAATATCATATTATATTAATTATATTTCTCTCACATGGTGTTTTTACTTTAATACCCTCAAATGTACTTTATTAGATTAAAATATACATAATACAATTTTTAATTACCATGTAAAGACAAAAACCTCAAGAGTTAATCTCAACCATTGGATTGAGAAGATCAATGGTGTAGAATGGTTCCTATGGTTCTCACAACTCACCATGGTTCTCAAAATAACCCAACCCTATATATATATAGGATTAGGTTCCAATGAAAACACACTTTTCGTAAAAGAACCACGAGAACACCGATGTAAAATGTGAATTTTTAAAATTTTTTTTTCCACCGGTGAAAAAACGGGTAACCTCGACGTAAAAAAAAAAAAAAAAAAAAAAAATTTTACGATGGGTTTACAGTGGTGTAAAGATCTGGGCCCACCTTGTTTTGTCTTATTAGGAAAGAGAATATTCCTTTTTATATTTTATTCTACTTTAATTATGGTCCACAAATTCTTTTTGGATTAAAATATGTTTGTGGTGAAAAAGTGTGTTCTTTAGTTCTTTTACGAAAAGCATGTTCTCATTTTACCATTTCCATATATATATATATATATATATATATATATATATATATATATATATATATTTTACTAAATTACTAGATAGAGGTTGGCTATATTGGGCTTCTAGCGTGACATCATCCCAGTAAGAAAAGAAAACCAAATAGTCATGGGTTGTGTATTTGAACCATAACTTTAAAATCATAATGGGTAGGGTTGGGTTTATTTTATTTATTATTGCTTTACTTAGGCTAAAACTATTGTTTACATTTGAAACATTAATAAAAAAGAAAGATAAAAAATATATATATAGATGTAAATCCTAACGGGTATACCTGATATTTGTGGGTATACTCTATACTCGACGAGTAATAGGACATGTATGGTATGGTATGAGATTTTACTACCGGGTATTGGTATGAGATTAGCCATACCCGATTCGTCACCATCCATATCCCCCGTCGCCATCAGCTTGGAAGCATCCCCTCATCTTCATCAACATGTATTTACCTTGCTTTTCTTTTAAATATTTGTGATGTGGTTAGGGTTTTAAAGGGTTGTTTCTAGGTTTGTTGAGCAGGATTCAAATTTTGTCTAATGCCATTTCTTTTCTTTACCATAATTGTATGTATAAACCCATGGATGTCGTTTGGTTATACAACTTTTTAACCCTCACTTTACTCTTGTAAATATTATTACACATATATACACACACATATGGTCAACTTCAAAAAAGTATCCGACGTAGATGGCAAGCACCATCGACGGATTCAATGGCTGCAAGGAGATCATTGAGGGCGTTTGAGCACCTAATAGTCGCCTCTGACGATGGCAACTAGGATTCCTCAAGGTTCTGATCAATCTCCAGCGACTTGTGCGACCAAACCCCCGCAACGCGGGGGTTAACTACTAGTTTAGACTATGCACTATCGTGAGTTTTTTCCTCAACCGGTTGCCACTTGTGAAAAAAGACAAAAGCAATTTGCAATATAAAAATATAAAAATTGATATCATGTTGCGACCGGATTGGTAGAGCAACCGATGGTTGCAATTGTTTGTTCCATATTATAATATTTCTTTTTCTTTTTTTATTTAAAATATTTTCTATATAAAAATTATAATCGTTATTTTATCTAATCATCTTAGGTTTAACTATTTTTAATATCATGTGTATGCCTTTTTAATGTTTTTTTTTTATTTTATAGTTTTATTTATTGTAATACATATTATTTTTTTCTAAATTATTTAAAATGGTTTTGTATTAGTTATTATTAATTGTTATCTTAAATGTTATCTCATTGAACGAGACACATACCTTCACTATTATGATCCATCCGAGTTTCTAGGTGACATGCCTACAAATCGCCAACGAACAAGCTCCGGTGAAGATGATGAACAACCTTTTCAATACTCTACTGAACGAATTGCAAGCCTGTCAAATTATATGACAAATAGGGAACAACCTCGTAATAGAGAAGCTCATATCGCTCTAAAAAACGACCTCATTGAGCATACATGGCAAAAGTTTTCTAGTGATAATAATTAATTATTTTGTATCTTTTGTATGTGTGATTATGTTTGATTATGTTTAATATTATGTGGTATTTAATTTTTTTCATTTTATTCATATATAAAATATTTATTTGTTCTTATATTAAATATAAATAATTAATTAATCTCAAAATAAAAAATATATATTTTTTAAATTTTTTAGATAATATACAATAATTATAAATAAACTTTTCTTAATGAAATATTAGTTTAGGTTGGGTTGTGAATGTGAGTGAAAAAAAATGTATTAGGTTGGGTTGTGTAGGTGAAAGAGAGAGAAATTAGTTTTTTTTTAATAAAAGGTTGGGTTGGGTTGGGTTGTGAAGTGGAGCATATAGTTAGTTTGTACACGTGATGAAGAGATATGATATTAAACTTGGTCATACGAATGTAACCTCTCCTAAGATTTAAAGATCTAGATTGTGTGAGGAACACCGTAAAGTTTTGTTGGTGTGAGGGTTTTACAAGATGCATGACTAAGTGATCACATGGAGTTGTCAACATTAAAATTGATTATATGACCTTAAAAGGCCCGTATCATCTTGCCAATGACCTCATGTAAAGGAGGTTATTCAATCTCTTTCAACTCTCTTTCCTACGTAATTGTTTTCATTTAGGAAGCACATGTAGAATTTTATCGTGTAGCGAAGCTCGCGGCATCTTCTTTGGAAGTTAACATCCAAATCCGTTTCGGTTTTAGGTCTTACTTCTTCATTGGCGTCACCCTTGGACTTGAACCCGACAACTACGTGTTATCAAATTTGAATGGTTGTTTTCTATATATATATTTTTAAATACCGTTAGCAAATTTGAATAATCGCTGTTCGTCATGTGCAGGCTTCTTATAAACCGAAACTATTCTCGCATTCTCATAGTGTTATCAAAATGAATGGTTGTTGAGTAAAAAAACCTTATTGTTTTGAAAGATGCACACATGTTATCATAGCTTGAAACTTTTGACATACTATAAGACATCTCAAACCAAAAATCATCACAATTTCTGTGTCCAACGGTGTGCATGGTAATTGTTACCGCCAACGGCTAGACGAGTAAAAAGAGCAATTTACGCTATGATTAAAAGAAAAAAAATGGAACGAGCCATTATATATTTAATGCATATAACCTCCTAAATTGCTCCGTTAAAAAACATAAGACTATTAATGCATATAACCTCATTACACAGTCTGTTACAACCCGCTCAATTACTACATCTGCTTGAAAAAAAAAAAAGACTTGATTTTGTTTGATACTGGAAGTGCCATGTAAAACCGACATCCGAAGGAAACAAGTTCAAAACCAACAAATCTGAGAAACTCAGAAGATCGTGTGTCAAAGTTCATTGAAATAATAATCAGCCCGAAACTAATACACCGAGACTGAAGCGTTACACAAAGGAGCCCCAAAAGATGAGAGCAACAAGAATTTGCAAGATTCGATTACTGACATCCCTACAATCTTACAACTATAATCTTACACATACCTTACATCTTCTAACCAAAGTAACTGAAAACAATATACAGGAATACAAGAGGGTAGAATCGACTTTTGTCACTGGCGCTCATATGAAGAAGTTTGCTTTATGATTTGCAGCCAGCCACAAGTGATGAATTTTGATCAAGTGCTTGAGAGTAAATAAATAGACTTAAAAGAGCTCCTCTGAATTAAACTTGTTCCATGCCTCCTGTTATCATATCAACCAGACTCAAAATTATGATCACAACTAGAGCTCGCCACTTCGATTGATTTAACTTATAAATGAGTTGATACATTTTATGTTTATCTTTGATATGTCAAACTAATATATTAGTTAATAAAATGGAAAGTAATCTAAAGTGCTTTTTTTGTGCATACAACATCTTAAGCATTTTTTTAACACGTTCAGATATTGTTGAAATAATATAGGTTTTATAATCATGATTAACATAAACACTCCACTTACGGTGTGCGCATATAATGTATATATGTGTGGCCCTTGGGGGGCAAAAGTAAAGTTGCACGAGTTTTAATGTTATTTTACTAATTTCGTGAAAATAACGTTAAAACGACGGACGGTTAATCATGCATCATGTGGTGGCGTGGATAGCCAAAAGACAAAGGGATACATACACCGATCGGGTTTGTCCCGATTGCTAAGTGTTTTGTGCCTTATGTCCAAGGCTTTATACCAAACAACTATCGAGCTGGGGGTCTCATTGGAAGCAGCCTCTCTGTTTCCACGGGGTAGAGGTAAGGCTGTCTACATCTTACCCTCCTTAGACCCCTACCTTAGCTTTGCTATAGATGGGATTAACTGAGTATGATGATGATGATGATGATGAATCATGATTAACATAACTATTTATTCAAAAAAAAAAAAAACTACAACATTAGATGCTAAGTGTTTCGGGTCCTCCAATCAAACTAGACTCACTTCAGTCCACACTAAAAAAGTAGTCATTTTGACAGAAACCCATTCAACCTGTTACCCAACCCAACCATCAGGCTGCCGCATATTGCCATTTCTAGTGAACCAGGCTAATGATTTATGAATGCAAAAAAATAACTTCATATTCTAGGTAAGAGATTGTATTATGATGTTATATTAAAATCCGAAAACCTAAATGAGAAATTTAGTAATCAATGTTGTTGCTAAAATAAGCAAGTACCTTAAGTAAATCAAACACCTTCTCAGAAACATATTTCTGTTGAATATTAGCTCCTTTTTGTTGCACTTTATCTGGATGAATACATAAAGTTGCTTTTCTGTATGCTTTTTTTACATTGGCACTGATGATCAGCTCGGTTATTGAAACAGGCTGCCAACCGCATCCGGGCCAAAGAATCTGACAATAGAGTAAAAGAAAATCAAGAAAAATTAAATAAGGAAATGGTAACCTGGCAATCACGTCAAGTAAAAATCATAGTATCTATAGTTAGCCATTTTCACATAAACATGTCCTAGAATATAGTAAATCAGTTATCTGTTAGAGACGGATGCTATTACTTTTAGGCATTTTTTTATGAATATTATTATTTTCGTAATTATCTTGTTGCTCAACAGAGAAATCTAAATGCCTGAACCATATGCAAAAAAAAAAAAAAAAACAAGCAGAGGCGGAAAAAAACTGGAAGTTTAGATGTCGGGTCAAAATGAGTAACTTTTGGTGCAAGTCACTGGAACAGTACACTAAACTTGGTTTTTCGTGAAGATAATTAGTGTGTCAAATATGATAAAAACAATCATATTAATTCATTAATAATCTAATTTTTATATAATATGATTCAGGAGGTTTATTCATTAAATATAAACTTTGAAAGAGCTTTGACATGTTTCCTTTTGTGCTACTTTTATTATTTATATTTTACCGGTTAAACCATTCGAGGTATAACATAACCTGAATCAACCTATTCATAAGTTAACAGGCCAAAATGTTGCCTCTAAGAAAAAGTAAAAGAGAAGATGGTGAGAAATACATATTGTAGTGTGGATAAGAGAGCCCGCAAATTTCCTTCCTTCCCTGCTGCCCAACGCTTGATTTCAGCATCTAAGGCTCCACCAATCCTCTGAGATAATCACACGAAAATCAGACAAATAAAATGGCATGGAATTATACAATGAAGAGGTCAATGTCGGTGATGTTCTATCTATAACAGATCAACTGGCCGAGCATCGTGCAAAGAATAATATTAATGCATGAAATCTCCTAGATCGAACTTGGATTTAACCGAAATATAATTATATCTGATACAATAATTATTT
The DNA here is from genome assembly GCA_028751855.1 of Ambrosia trifida. Classification (NCBI taxonomy): domain Eukaryota; kingdom Viridiplantae; phylum Streptophyta; class Magnoliopsida; order Asterales; family Asteraceae; genus Ambrosia; species Ambrosia trifida. The sequence goes on from CM054127.1 coordinate 27,528,054, forward strand.
GTAGAATATTAATATTTTTTGGACAAAATGTCTTTTTGCGTGTCGGACTCTCGGTCCAACAAACATTACCCGTTTGACCAACCGTCCAACCCATTTTGTATAAAGATGTGACAAAAAACTAAGATGCCTGAATACTTACATTTCGTTCTTCTTGTTCTCTCTGAGATTGGAGATCACGTTGATTTTTTTCAGCCAAAGCTTTAGCCTATGCACACAAAAGCTCATTTATGAGATTCCCAAAACATTTATCACATAATTGTGCCACTAAAGTTTAAATCATGCCATGCATGAACAAAAAAAGGAAGAAAAAAAAAAGATACCAACAATTCAACAAACGAACAAATGTACCCACTAAAATCCCACACATAACAAAGCTACTTCTGGTGAGAACCACCGGTTCCAAAACCATGTTCTTTTACGTATAGTCGTATACAATGCATTAATCCATATTACATAAAATGGGGCTAAGAGAATCAAAGCAACGACCATACAAATAGAGCTAATAATATAATAGTAAACTACCAGTCTACCACTAGCATAAAGTGATGCGTAAACTATAGTAGCAACAAATAATGAGCAAAGAGACGAGAAATAGTAGCATTAACCCCCTGGAAAGTACCTATACACTCCCCTAAACAATCTATACACCAAGACAATGCTACATAGCAAGGCTAATTGAAATTATTCCAAAATAACATACCGCACGCTCTTGAGTGCGTTGTTCTCTTTCAAGCCTCGCTCTTCGTCTTTCCTCAGATTCTCCTTCAACTTCCTGGAATCGTTTAGATGTTGGACCAGCTTATGGATGGACAGAAAAACAGTTTAACTTTTAGTGAAATAGTAACGAAAGAAAACAAACTAATCATAAATTATTTCAAAACAAATTTAAATGAAAATATACCTCCAAAAATTGAGCTCAGATCATCAACAAGATTGGTGATAGAGGATGCTTTCCTCATGTTGGAGGATACACCTGAGGTTGTAGTCCTGTGGGCCCCTTCTGATCCTTGTCTGTTCTGAGATAGTGGCTCAAACCAAGAGTCCAGAATTTGGATCAAACAAAGGCCCATGATATTGATAATTAAATTCTAGATTACTAGAGGTCGCAATTTCAACCCATTCATATTCAGGTTATGTTTATCTTAAGGGTCAGATAGTTCAAAGTAACTACTTTGAAAACTAGATTGACACTGAAATAGTATAATCTCTGAAATAATATTTGATACACTATTTGAGAAAGAAAAAAAAAATAGGACGAAAAGTTCACCAAAAACAATTGCCACTTTTGACCCTTACCCATCCCGCCCATAGTGCCACCTCTACAAATTGTTATAGAAAAATATTTGAAACATAAGATCAAAAATTTACTACTCACAGAAGTGTCCCTTGGTCTTGGAGCACTGCTTGGTCGGGTCCCAGTGCTAAAAAAGGATTCAAGGTCATTATCGTCTTTTTGTTGGTTAGTTCTCGAAGCAGCAGCTCTTTCTCGAGCTTCTGCAGTGGCTCTCTTTCTAGCCTCAGCAGCAACCTGTTCTACAGCAGCCTGTTCTGATCTACACCTCGTGTCTTCTTCAGCCTTCTCCCTGGCTTCCATGGCAGCCAGTTCTGCTCTTCCCTTTGCCTCAACTGCAGTCCTCTCACGAGCTTCAGCTTGCGCTCTTTGAACTGCAACCCGTTCAGACTTTAAACGGTCTTCACCAGATGCTATCTCACGAGCTTCCTTGTTCGCCCGTTCTACGGCTTGCCTAGCCTTTTGTCTTTCAACTTCGCGAATCCTCTCTTTTTCAACTCGTCTCTCCTCTCTCTCTTCCTCTTCTTTCTCTAGCTGTAAATCTCTTTCGGGCTGCATAGATTCTTTGTTTCTAGAAGCTTTTGCATTTTTTCTTTCTCTTATTTCCTTTGCATGCCTAAACTTAGCTTCAGCTCTGTCCATAGCCTCTTTCATTGCAGCAGACGCTGAATTTGAGTCCGTCTCTTCAGCTGGTTGGACTGGTCCTGGACTTTGAGAGAATTTAGGAGACCTGGGTGACGATACACCGTTTCCAATATTTCTGGAATTTGAACGTAACGAGCCTCTTTCAGGCTTTAAATTACGCCTTGGTATTGGTGGAGGGGGTCTTGCAGGTGGTGGAGCTCTAGTCGGTTGTGTGAACAGAGGTATCTCTGACACAGAAAGCCAAATTTCATCAGCCTGTTGACCCATCTGAAAACTTGCCGCCATATAGGATGGTGGAGAAGTAGACTGATCAAAAGATCTACGATGGTTTCTAGAAACGTCTGGAATATCATTTACCGTTTGATGAGATTCTTGAAAACCATCCACGGGTGATTGACTCGCAGAGTATCTAAAAGAAGCTTTCTGTGTTGAATCTTTACTAATAGAAGTTTCCTTCGTATTTGCACTTAAATTTTGGGTAGGCTCTGAACTTGAACTGTAAAAAAGATCAAGAAAAATGTGAACACGCAGCTTTTATAAGTGTCTTCAGTACATTTGGCTGCCTGTGTAATTTCAAAAATGATTGTCCCATAATCCATAATCAATGAGCAGCTAATACGTTAAAAAGAAAACTGTGTACTGGACTGTTAACTATAAAAGGACCAGGGATGTGTCAAAAGAATAAAAAAAAACAAGATTAAAATAAATTAACCATAATTCGCATGCCATATCCTTCTATGGTTGTCAGTTGTCAACATTCCATATCCTTCTTGCCAACTCCATACAGAATTACAGATCAAAACTTCATTAGCAGTAACCAAATTCCAATCTTACTTTGCACACTCGTTCATTGTTTAAACTTTAAACCTCACTAAAAGAACCCATTTGGCAGGCATAGAAAGCTAGACCCAAGTAATTAATGTACTCTGACCAACCGTTGATGGGCAGTCAGCAGTGTGCATAGGCCAATCATTTTACAACAACACCTCCCTTTCTAAGAAGGTGTTATACTGTTATTTAGCATTAACACTCTTCTTTACAAGGCGTACTTATTGTAGTTGGAGTGTTGGACTGTTGGAGTGATATAGAAGCATGGTTGTAAAAATCCCGCCTAGCCTCCGATTAACCGCTAGTCGGTGGTTCACTGAGTAATTTTCAACCAAACAATTAATTAATCCGTAGGCGGTCAACAGTAGTCAAAAACCGCCAAAAATCGTGGGCAATCTTGCGACTCCGGCCAAATTCTAGCCAAAACCTGTAAATTCCAGCTAGATTCTGGCCAAAACTTGTAAATTCCGGCAAATTAATCCTATCCACTTCAAAATATGAGTCGAAGAAGGTGTTAAAACATGTCTACTTACAAAACTGCATATAAGAAGGTGTGTATATACACATAAAACTGAAAATTACATATAAAATCTCAATCCGATTAATCCCTATAAATCCCGATTAATTGCTAGTCTGTACCCCACCGGCCGACTAGCGCCTAGCGATTCTTACAACACTGTATAAAAGAATGAACTAAACTAAACTAAACTCTCTACTACACATTACTATTGCTCAAGAATCTTCCTTTTCATGCATTCTATATCGAGTAGCCGTCTTAACTCTTAATATGTTAATTATCATCTCACTAAGAGATTTTTTGCCTTGCATCCGCCATCCGGTCAACCCAAGGGGTCCCCACAACCAAAAGGTTGGGATCTCAAATCCTGCAGACCGCAGGTAGTGATGTTTTTATCCTATAAAATCTAGAAATCGTTGTTCGAATAAAAAAAAAAAAAAAAAAAAAAGTCAACTCAAAGCTTTTCCAACCCTTAGAATTTCTTTCATTGACCACAATACAAAACCAGATGTGCTCACTTATTATCACTCTTGCTATCTTCACCATATCAATATCCTTTAAAAAATAGAGATCAGCATACTGCTTTTTAATTATTTATACACTAACGGTCCCTACATTAAGCTTATTAGTTATTAATATCCTCTTTCAGAGGAATACACATAGTTTGACTTTAATATAACTTTTTTAAACTAATAACAAATTAATATATTTAACTAGGCATTATGTTCTCTATAGTCTATTCTCAACATAAACTAAACAATAAATGCATAAACATTTAGATAATAGAAAACATAATACCTTTTATTAATACTTTCATCATTCTTCTGTTGACTCCGTTGAGGCAATAATGTATCCGCATTGGCTTGGTTTGTTGTTAAAACAGAAAACGACATCGTTTTGGTGTCCAGTACAGAATGTTTTTAATTAGTGGATCTAATCAAGTATGGAAGATGGTAGGATGATGTACATTGTCTGTTACAGAGCTATTAATGGATGATTCAACGCACATTTGCTCGTATCGATTAGGATTAGGATTAGGGTTTGGATGATGACGTGGCTGACGGTTGAGTTACACGGCGGCGGTGGTTTGACTGTGTGAAGTCAAGTCTGATCGTTGTTCCGCCGTGATGGCTGTCTACTCTCACTCTTCCATTATTATTATTATTTTTATAAAATTTTAGTTTTTATTAAAAAAATTACTATTTTATACAAACTTAATTATTGGATAGTTGGCTAGGGACTCATGGGTACACACGGTTCATCCAAAAGTTAAATAAAAAAAATAGAAAAATATTGTATTTATTGCAATGGATTTATTATCAACATAAACATTGAAAGTGATTAAATATAATTTTCATATATATTTCACTATTCAAACTTTTAAAACAACATTAATAAACTTAAAATAAAAATAAAAACAGAGAAATCAAACTCTTATAAAGTTATTCATAAAGCTTCAAATATTTCTTTGTACACAACGTTTGATGTTTTATTCGTAAGGTTGTCATATCCATCCAGTATTGGTATCTTCAGTCCATCTCGACTTTTGACCTCTGATAGCGCAACATACAACTGCCCATGTGAAAAAACATGATCCTTCAAATACAATCCATCTCTAGATAAGGATCGTCATTGACTCTTGTTTATTGTCATTGCGAAAGACACAACAAGTGGGAATTGTCTTCTGTTAAATTTAAAATGAATTTTCTTATCAGAAGGGGACAAACTAATTATTGGGATAACCGTTCGCATTCCAATGTTACTTCCTGAAATGATTTTAGCTTATATTACACGCCCCATTTTAACAACTTGTAATCTTGTCTCATTACACAAATCGTTTTTCTGATCAATGTTTCTGAGTAACATTACTGGAACACCAACATTAATTTATAATTTTTCGTACTATTAAATTACATACCATTTGATATGTCGGACAAAGGTGTTGTAGTGTCAAAACCTACATAGATATTTTATAATATTTGTTAGTATAACAAAATTATACATAAAACAAACGAATGTAAGATATAATATTAATTCATTACCGTTAGAGGTAAATAGTCCATTTCTCTAGCCAATTTCAAAAGTTTATAACCATTAAAATATAATATGTATAATAAGTATGGAGATTATGGTAGAGAACTGGTACTTTATTCTTTATAAACTCCATAAAAACAATTAAAATAAATATTGGCGAGTGGCAAGTGGCAACTACCTGCCCTACGAAGTTGCACCATGTTTTTTGGATGGTACTGGGAACCCTATAACCTGTGACAAAATAACATATAAAGGGAAGAATGATAGTCCCACCAACAGTATTTTTTTAACAACTAAATATTTTGCCCATTTAAATACCCATTTTTACTTCTTATAAGGCTTGAACTCATAATCTCTCATTTGAAACACCAACACCTTTACCACCATACCACAAAGGGTGGGGCTTTTTAAAAATTATATACCTATTGTCCATTACTCCTCATAACTATAAAATCCACAAGTATATCTAGCTTCCAACCAACCTAAACAACATTATCAAACATATCAATAGCCAATTACGACTACATGTGTAGCATGGAACAATCCCCACCAGCAGTATTTAGTTGACAAAAAAAAACTCATCAAAGTAGAAAAGTTACCTTCTATATCAATGCTCGTCTCAGCGTATAAGTAAGTGCTATTATGCCCTAGAGCCTAAGTTTAACAAATAACAATGTCATAATATCCGACAAGATTAATGCTTATAGTGCAACGAGGCCTATAGTTTTGTACTATTGTTCATTAAATTACCTTGTAACATGTGAAATAGCCATGGCAACATTATCAACGGTTGATTGACACAAAAATATATATCTATTGTCCATTATCCTCATAACTACAAAATCCACTAGTATATCTAGCTTCTAACTAACCTAAACAACATTATCAAACATATCAACAGCCTAATTACAACTACATGTAGTGTGGAACAATCTTCAAATAGCTAGCAACCTGCATATCAACCACAAAGGGCATTGTGAAATCATTTATTAATATAAGTGATACAGGGTCGAGGCAATTACACATTTACACAATTCGCTGTCCAGTACATTTTGAATCATTAATAATCAACTAACTTTTTTTTTTCTTACTTCAATCAACACAATAAGGCATTTGCAGTAAATACATGTAGTAGTTGGTTTCATTCAGCAAAGAAGATGTCTAAACAAATACAATTACAGATAGTTGCTAAGCGGATTATTTATGTGACAACTAAAAGCAGGATGCAGTAAAAACAACTAAGGAAACCTTTTGATTATACAACTTTTAGAGTGATTGTATAAGCATGAACCAAATTTTACCATATACGACATGGTGATGGATGTTACAGGACTAGAAAAAAAACTTAAATAATCTATTAATTGGTGTATAATTATGCATGTGACAATATTAGAACCCGTAAAACTGGCTTCATGAAATAGCATCACGTAAGCATATTTTTAGATGTGGGGAAGAATGTAACACCACTGTCTAATAGCATATGAATTAAGTTTGGTATACAAAATGAGTTACCTCTCCTCTAATCAAGTCATTGATTTTAACACTGCCTTTCTCAGGCACCCGAAATCTATAGGTAAGTAGGGTTATATTTGATAAAATATATAGGAGGTGACTATTTTTCTTGCATGTAAAAAGTTCAAGAAAAATGGGACGTTTTGGTTAGACCTCAAATGCGAGCATTCTAACGATTATGCATCCTAATGAACATGAGTCAATGGGGTTAAAAATGGCACCCTTGTTCTTATGATGACAATGCTAGCAATTGAAGAGAACGAGAAATATGGTTCACCTGTACAAATGCATGTGGTTTTTACAGCTTGTGTTTCAAAGCCTTTGAATCCCAATTTATGTCATATTCCAATGCAATCTCCTGCATCATTTGAAGCTTTATATGCTTAGTGGGAGGGTTTGCCTTCAAGTTCTTGCATCAATCATGATCATTTGCTGCAAAGCTAATGATGTTGGAACGTAATGTATAAAATCAATAACCATGATCATACCTTGTCCACGATAGGTATTTAAAGAAAAGTAACAACAGTAGAGCAAACACATATGAGTTATAAAATTATACAAAGAAAAAGGTGTTATAGCCTTATGAAATCTAAGTATTTCCTAATTTTCATAACCAAAACTGAACCACTAATAAGAAAAAAGTGCCCTAGCTTTATGAATACATATGCAACCCGACACAAGAACCAACCATAATTATGCGGATTTTTCAAGAAATTATGTTTTTACAATAGATAAGCACATTATGACTTCTATAAGCATATTAAACAACAAAAGGCTTACCTTCTTGAATAAAATGGATCTCTTGAATAAAATCAATGTCATCTTTTAACTGCAAGCAAGTATTTCCTTGAATTATTCGCTTCCCTGTTCATTCACTCGTAATCATTTCCGGTAACCTTGTACCTAGAAAACTCACATAACCACACCAACATCCAACTAACCAGTTACCAGTGAGTTCATGTGGACCATTCAATTCCTTTAGAATCATACCAAAATTACGTAAAGATAGTCCAAGTGACCAAATTATAACAATTAGTCATGTGTAATATCTAAACAATAAGATTAAAGAAAGTTATGCCTTGCTTTAAGAAAGCGGCCAATATAAGGAAGCATGACATTGAATGCTGCAAACAAAGAAAAAGAATATGAGTTCTCTATAACCCACAAATTTACAGAAAAGTAAAGATTTAGAATTACACACCAAGTCTTGGTGCGAAATCCCGAGTCATCAAAGGATTTTCGATTTTGATTGAAAACTCCGTGTAAGTACTACCAATCGATTATTGTTGAAATCCTACGAACAACTCCAATGGATGTTAGGGCTGGATGGATTCTTTCGTTCGTATCATGTGTTGAGCGTGGAATGAAAGGTTTCAAGTTGGAAGATGAAAGTTTTTGTAGTATTGTATTTAATTAAAGAATCCCAAACCGTTTCAACTATAGCTACGTGGGGAGGAAAAACGTGTAGATGATAAGCTTTCTACATGTATATATATCAGTTAGATATAAAGAGTAAAAGAAATGTTTTAATAAAATATTGAAAATGAAAACTTGGTTATTGCAATTAAATGTATATATTTTAGGAAATAATTTACCACATTTAAATTTAATCGAAATTCAATTTTTTTTTGAAATTTGAAAATTCAAACATGGGTCAAGTTGGAGCTCCATAGGCATGGGTATAGAGTTGGAGCATGATGTGACACTCTAGTAAGGGGACACCTCACCCCCTAGTTACTATTTTATTATATAGGTAGATTAATTTAGGGATTGGCATCGTAAGGTGGATGAGACACTCCTCGGGTAGTGCTTCTCGGCAACGGTCAATTTTGATGGTTCTCGGCAAGAAGTAACCGATCAACAACCAAAAATTTTGATGATTTTGGGTTTGGCTTTGACATGGTAAAAGGGGGATTGGATGGGGCTCGACAACTTTTGGGGCTGGCAATTTAGACCCGAACATGATAACCTGACACGAACCTACACGATTTTAACAGGTTTTGTGTTTGGCCTTAACATGTTTCGTGTCTATAACAGGTCGACACGTTAAGACCTGTTTATTTCCGTGTCATGTTCGTGTCTTATCGTGTACGTGTTTTAATAGGTCTTATCGTGCATTATCGTGTTTCTTATCATGTCTTGTCGTGTCTTATCGTGTCTTGTCGTGTCTTATTGTGTTAACTTATTTTACTAGGTGTTCCTTATCGTGTCTTGTCGTGTCTTATCGTGTTAACCTGTTATACACAGGTTCGTGTTCGTGTTTGAAAAAAAAAGACACGATTAGATTTCGTGTCGTGTTTACAAGTTTCGTGTTCGTGTCTTAACAGGTTCGTGTAACCTGTTATGCCAGCCCTGACAACTTTTCCGTGGGTGCCCCGTCCCCCTAATGTATCATACTGGTGCCGAAAATATGATGTGCTTAGAATTACACATATTTATCACACAAATTTATCCCTATTTTGTGCATGTTCATTAGAAATTTCAAAAGGTTAAATGCTAATCAAGTGATATTTGTTGATTCTTAGGTTTGGTGGTGATTTATGAAGATTTGAGAGAAATCAAGATAAAATGAAACTAGATGAAGGTTGTTGTCTGATGTTGTTCAAGCACAATTGTGCCACACCCAAGCACAACCATGCTCATTCCTAAGCATGACCATGCTTATGAATAAGCATGATCATGCTTGGTTTTGTCTCCAGACACACGACACATGCACACCAAATCAAACCCTAGATCTAACTTTTGCAAACATGATCATGCCCACAACTAAGCATGACCATGCTCATATAGGAACAGTGTTTCTTGGGTATTGAACGACCAATGAGCTTTCTAGATCGGTCAACACATGAGCACAACCATGCTCACCCACAAGCACAATTGTGCTCCTCTTTTACCTTTTTTTGTATAAAAACATCAGTATTTCCCATTTGGGGGTGTGAAGTCCAAGGAGTAAAAACCCACCATTTCACTACCAAATATTGGTTACTTCCACCCATTTGCAAGCAACTTTGAAGGATTCTAACATTAAGAGAAGCATCATCTATCATCTACCTCATCTAGCTTGGATTGTTGGTTTGGTTATTCTTAATTTTACCATGAACCTTGTAACTTTCTTAAGCTTGTATGTTGTTTTTGAGCTCATAATGAGCTAAACTCTTGTTATCACTTTGATTTAGATGAAGTTTGGTTAACATTTGGTGATATTATGGATTATTGGCAATGTTTATGTTGATGTTATAGTAGTATCATGATTATTCTTCAATAGTTTTGTGTATTTAAAGGTTTGTTAGGATATTCAAGACTTATGGGTGTTTGGTTGTGTAATGTTGGAAAACTCATGATTTAAACATTCATTCATAGACTTGTATATGTTTATGCTAGTCTTTGGCTTTTGAACTAGGAATGGTGAATGAAGTTTTGATTATTTTTTATAAACTCTTAAATGTGCATCCTTATGCTTATGTTTGGAAAGACAAAGTATTTGTTATGGTTTGTCATGTTAAGTGTTATGTTTATCTAGGGTTTGTTGACACGAACTTCTAATCCATGTAATCTTGATATGAACATCATAAGTTGAAGAAATGCATGATTATTACTTAATTTAATCAACTTTAGGTGGATTATGTGTTTTTCATGTTATCTTTCCAAAGAGTTGTTGGATTAGTCACCCTTGATAGGAAGCTAGTCCATATTTATAAACATTGATATAATTGTATCACTTGGGTTTATTTGTATGATTTTAGGTGGTTAGGTTGTGTCACTCGACCTAACTTTCCAAAAAGTCATATGATTAGATATCCTTAGCGGGAGTCTAGTTACTAATGTGTTTCGTGATCTTGCCATGATGTTTCCATGATTATCGTCAATTGTTAGCTAAATGGATTCGAGATCAAAGTGATATTCTTCTTTGACTGATTGCATTTGTGTTCTTTAGCTTAGTTTTATATTTTTTATGTCATTTTAGTTAATTACCAACCATCACTTTATATGACTGACTAAAGATTGACAAAGATTTAGTATCAGAACTGTGTCCATGGATCGATACTTGGTTCTTACCGATACTATACTACATATACGATAGGTGCACTTGCCTATTTGTGTGTGGTTTAGTTCTAAGGTGAAAATCATTTTTATAAATTTAAAACCCAATTGTGTGAAAAAACCATTACTAAAAATATATATACTTCACGCACATCAAAATACTAATTCCAAAAAATCGTAACAAATGGGTACCAATGTCAATACTGAAAGTGCTCAACATTGTATGGTATTCGAAGGTAAATCAAAGGCGTATGCCAATACCGAAAGTATAATACCAAAAAACACAAAAAGTGAGTACCGGAAATGATATGATATGGTTCGGTATTAGATACCATTTGCTCATTCATATATACTATTATTAGTTGTAAGATTTTGCCAATGAAAATATTAAGGTTTTCTTTTTTCTAAAAGGTGACTTTTTTTTAATCATATTGTTTGTGGAACTAGAAGTCAAGACTTTAAAACCTAAGTGTTTCTAAAGGTTTGTCTTTGGTAACGAGCCATCAACTCTATTGATAAACAAAGTATTAATTATTAACTATCAAAACACTAAAAAAAATTTAATTAGCTATTAAGACACTAAAACCATTGTTGGTGCTTAATGTTCATAGTAAAGATATACTAATTCATGTAATTTTTCATTTGAAATAGTATTTGATTTTCTTAATTATATATTATGGTAAATTTACATAAATATATAGAGATTGTTTTAACATTGTAAGGAAGTTAACATCCCCTATTGTTGGTGTAGTTATACACCTGATTTGACACGTATTTATTATAATGATGTGACACCAAACATGTCATTTCATGCCACATTAGATGTAAATAGATATCTAACATGACATGTAACATCACATGATATTTCCATGGCATATTTATGCATTAACAAAAGTTTTAGACCTAAGTGCCAAATATTATTATTACAATTAAATTAGGACACTTCGAAACACTTTGGTCCTAACGAAAACCATTCTTTTATAAAATGGAATGAACAAATTTTTTTCATAAAAACACAAATAATCAAGTGTATATATCTTAAACCAAAGTATGAAATACAACAAAAACATATCAAATAACAAATTAATTTGAATATCAACAAAAGTAGTTAAAAGTTATGTTTTTCACACATCCTAAGCTTATAACATATAACAAATTAACAATAACATATAACCATATAAAAACAATAACAATTAGTATGTCATCTTCACACACAGAAAGTATGAAACATAACTAATGAAACACATCTATTTTTTCAATAATAACATCCTAATTTCTAAACTCACAACGGTTATAACAAATATTCCAAGAATAACACCATAACCAACATTCCAAGAGCTTCCTGCCTCAGCTAAATGGATCCCATAGAAAATATTTACAATCGCAAATAATATCATAAGTCTTCCTACACTATGATGATACCAATTCCAATATATTCTTGTTTTTGCATCTATAGATGGACGAACCAATAAAGCTAGAACCTGTAAGTAAACAAGACACATGGTTATATGAACCTATTAACATAAGTCAAACATATTATATAACTATATTATATCACTTTTTTAAACCAAATAACCACAAAAAGTTAATAACATAGTAACCTGAAGACATCCAAGTACAAGAATAGTTATTCCAAGTCCTTTGTGCTTTCCAACACTTGCATCAAGACGATCATCTAACACAAATCCAGCAATCATCCCTGCTAATCCAAGAATAAACCCTAATGATTGAACGCTCGAGTGCATGTAAAACCATAACGGGTCCAAATGCTTCAAATAGCGTGCGACCATTGCGCCTATAGGGAGTAATATGCCCCATGCCATCATGTTCATGATTCCATGAGCTCTCTTCAAATTCGAGTAAGGGGCCTTAGTCTGGCTGGCTTGACCTATATATATATCATGCGATAAACATATACATCAATATAATTTTTTTTTATAACTAAATGAGTCGAGTAACTTGTGGATCATGTCACGCCCCACGTATTGGCAAAATGAGTAGATTTAGATATAGACTAACCCGTTGCATAGTTAATTCTAATCGCGATTTGAGTTCTGTGTTGAGTCAAGCGATAACTAGGTGTGTTTGGTGGGGGATTGTTACTATCCCCTACCGAATACACAAGTCGTTGACTTGGTTGGTCTATAACCAGCTGAAATGCCATGTAGATCCGAGACGAATCTAAAATAATCGATGAGGTGTTTCCTAGAATTTGTAAATCTCCTTGATCAACCAACACTTGACTCGGGGTTTGACCACCGAGGAGATACCTTCTCATGTTGGTCAAACCATCTCGAGCCACCCAACCCACGATCGCGCTGGACCCAACCATACCACCATTTGGCGAAAACCCCATTCCGATATACGAATTCGTGTTAGGTGTTGACAAAACAAAGCTCCACAAATTTGGACCCGCTTGTGAATACTACTCAATGAAACAATAAGATCAAATAGTCAATGGTTGATGAACTATATTACACCTAAACACAAAAGACACACATATACACAAGTTTATGGATTAAGAAGCTTACTCTAAGGATGAAATCTTCAGATGTCCACACAGGAAAACAATTAAGATTAGAAACATCGAAAGAGAATCGAGTGGTGAGATTTGCAAGATTAGTGTTGGAACTACATGAGTCTTGTATTGTTTGTGCATGTATAATATGCGATAAACATGCAAAAATTAGCAAAAATGGAAGATTTGTTAATAATCTCATCATGGGTATGACTTTGATCAATTATCTCTATGTGGATATATGATATTATGATGATTATGATGTGAAGGGCCAAGTAGTGGGTGGATGATGAACATAGAACATGTTTGAATACATGTATATTTATGTGATAAATAATTGGGATAGGTATAGTTGACTTGGTTTATTATTTGTTTTATATGATGGGTATATATATATTTAACCATCCATTATTCCAAAATGCCTTTTTTAAATGCTAATAACAAAATTCATATATCAAGACCATCGTTTTTAATGTTATGAACCGAAATATGACTTTCTGTGTTTGAAGATTTTGACATGTAAGTTTTCACAATTATGATATTCAAGATATTTGTGTATTAGATTAAAATAATGTATTGTCCTTAAGTTTTTAATTAAATTAATTGTTATAGTTAACCATTGTTAAATAATATTGGACCTGGGTTGGGTTCGGTTGAGAACTCACTCTAATTATGAGAACTGTGAGAACTACGACGTAAAATGCGATTTTTTAACTAAGAAATATACAAAAATGAAAAACAAAAAAACGTACGCCGTCCTTACATCAGTGTAACAAAAGTGACGTAAATTGGTCTTATGTTGTTACACCGGTGTAAAGATATTTACGTCACTTTTTGTTACACCGGTGTAAGGACAACGTAAATTTTTTTTATATTTCTTACTTAGCCATATTTATATCTTTAGGTAAAAAAAATTTATGTCATAGTTCTCACGGTTCTCATAACTGGAGTGAGTTCTCAACCGAACCAGATTCTATTGGACCTAGTATAACACTTAAGTCGCATCTTCAAAGGTATTTTAAGAATCCCATTGCCTTGATTTTTATGCATGTTTTAAGTATTTGTCCTCGTGGAACGATATTCTCGTTATATGGACAATTTATATATATGCTCATATAGTAAATAATCTAACATCTTTGATAAAATAATTAATAAAAAAATAATGTTGAAAAATTTGTTACATTTGATTTAGAGAAAAATGTATCATATTTTTTATTATACATTCTCCAAATTCCATATGTAGTAGGAGGGAGGACGGCTACATATTGAATGCATCACGTCCAAAGAGATTGAATATCTATCGATTAGGGAAAAAACAAGAGCCACAAACAATTGTTCTTTTTTGAATCAATAGCTTGTAAAATGTGATTAATCAGTTGTACCATCTCACGGATCACTAATTTCATACGAAAAAAAAAACTCTTTTCATGTTACGTCATTTATTTTCTTGAAAACGTGGGTACATCGTTCTTCCCTTTCACCAACAAACAACATACTAATATATACCCCTGGCAACAATGACCCGGAGACCTAATTTTGGGTCATTATGGGTCTTAGTAATGACTCTCCAGGTGATTTTGGGCATTGGCAAATGAGTCAAAACGGGTTGAATTAAAACAAGTAAGATTTGATAACAAGTTAGAATGGGTAGCATCAAAACTCAGCAAAGAATGGGTAGGGATTAACACTACCAATGGGTTAGAATGGACGAAAGTACAATGGCAGTATTGATACTGCCCATTTTAAACCGCTTTCAAATTTTACTTGTTTTAATTCAACCCGTTCTGACCCATTTATAGATTTGTCAATGCCCAAATTCACCCGGATGGTCATTACTAAGACCGGCATAGTAATTAATATGTAGTGAAACTGAAATGTAAAGTTTGATTTTAATGTTTTTCAGGCTTGATTTCTATTAAACCTAGCAATTTCAACTCATCTAGTTAAGTTTGCGTTGTTTTGGGTTTAAAATTTGACCTTGTGGATTAAAATGGGTTTAGCATAATTTTCAAAAAAAAAAAAAAAAAAAAAAAACAAATAGGTCAGGATGGGTATTTTGAGATAACCATATACAAATCTGAATTAAAACTAACCCAACACCAAAAGCGTTGATGCCTCACAGAAATCAATGTCATTAAAAACAAAAAATTATATCTTTTGCATTTGTTGATCACCTCAGTCGGTTCGAAACCGTTTGGGTCGTTAACGGACAGCAATGTCGAAACAACACGGGTCTTTAACGAGACCGATCTCATCAAAACGGTTTGAGTCGTTAGCGAGCTTGATCGAGTCCAAACGGTCTGGGTTGTTGACCGGCCCGTTTGGGTCGAAATGGTCTGGTCGTTGACGGGCCCGGTTGGGTCGAAACGTTTCGTGTTGCTAACGGGATTGATGTGTGTAAATGTATATATAAAAATAACACAAGTTTTAATTAAAACGACTCACCAAAAAACTACACACGCACGGCAAGTGTACCGGTCGCAAAGCAGTAAACAGATAAGACCGAGTATCAAACCCAAAGACGCGAATGCAACTCTAGATCACAACCTATACCGAATACTAGCCTAAATAAATATATACTTAAATAGGGGGGGGGGGTTAAACTAATGATTATAAACTTAGAAGAAACTAAATATAAATTAAATAACCTCAATTGCTTAAACGAACCTAGGAACTTAGAGAAATCAGATAGGAAGAAGGCTGGTTACTTAGGTAAAATCCCTAGACACTAGCAATAAATCCTGAATCTGGTAATTAACTTGAGACCCTATTCTTATCTAACAAACCTCCCGTCAAAGATAGCTCACTAGACTCAAGGCGGGACAAGTGTAGAAATGCTAAAATGGATCCGGATCGCCCTAGCGTACCAAAATCTCACAGAAATCAGATTAAAACCTCTCCTGGATTAAAACCCTCAAACTATGAAGCAGACTTAAACTCTACTGAAGAAAACCTAGGAAAACTCTAAACACGGACAAGTAGCGACTCCCGCCCTAGCGCTTGTCAACTACCGAACAATGCCTAGTTAGTTACCTGGCAACCTCGAGTTAGATTTCTCACCCTCAAGAATGGACTGCACGTCTTAGTTAATTCATTATATTAGTTTGTTATACTTGTGTCGTACTCCAACTCCAAATACTAGCACGCTAACCTAAGTTGACGAACTAGATTGATTTCAAGACCTAGGGGGTATCTCTACATGCCTAGCTCCACAAAACCAATAAACAAGCTTCAAATAAAATCAACACCAACACACATATATCAAATCCAACAATAAAAGTTAAAGTCATGTAATTCTACACATCAAATTAAAAACCAAAAATCACTAAATACCGCATAAAACGTGTCTAGTTCATAAACCTAAGCAACTAAGAAAGTCTAGTTCATAATTAAAATCAGAAACATAGTCACAAAGTCTCGAAAAACAATGATAAACATGTCTCTAAAAGTATAAAAACGATAAAACAAACCACCGGGTCTTCAAATAATTAATCTTTAGCGTACCCGAGCCTTCCCCGTCAAACTTGCTCCAAAGCTCTTCTCTAAAAAATTCCACAGAAGCTTTTCGATTGAATGTTTCCTGTTCCCTTGTTTCGAAGAATATTAATTCTTCCCCCAAAAAATGTTGCCGTCCTATATCCCCTCCACATTATTAAAATCATATGAAACAATATATATCCATTCTAAATGTTGACCTTGTGATGTTATTTTAGGCTTGGGCTACGGCCCAAGTGTCAACATTTTATTTTTATTTTTTTATTATATTATTAGTATTATTATTATACTCCGTGCTCTTGACTCGGGTGTTCTTGACTTGATCAAAGTTGCTCGTTTACGCTCTAATGTCAACACGAACACCTACAAAATACAAAATAAATAAATAAGTACTAAAAATAACACAAAACTAATAAAAAACTAATAAACGCTATAATAAATAAAATAGACCGGTACAAGCCTAAAACTAATAAAAATACTATCTAAATGACTCGAAAACCGTACAAACTTTACACAGAAAATAGATGTATTTTACAATACATCAAATATCCCCACACTTATCTCTTTTTCGTCCCTGAAAAAGAATTATGCTATGGAATCACAGTTAGGTTTACATCCAGTTTCAAAACATAGGTTACTTAGTTAATAATCTACTAACGTGTTGATTGCGATTGCAGGTATATTGATCCTCTTAAACCCACACCGGTTTCCAAGCCCCCTTTTATTTATGTTAAGTTCATGTTGATTAGTCTATCTAGGGTCTCACTCGAAGGAAGCCACAGTTCCTCCTAATCCCGCCTCAAGCTTATGAAGCTAAAGGAACGACCAATTAACCATTTCCCAACTGTCTTATGTAGAAAACCAAGAGAATTTAAAATCACTTTTTTTTTTTTGGCATACTTAACTCAGAGGGTGTGACCAATCCAAGTCGCTATCCCAGTGGCCAGGCACCTTAAGCTTCAGCTTTTTTTTTTTTTTTTCATCTCAGCATACTTAACTCAGAGGGTGTGACCAATCCAAGTCGCTATCCCAGTGGCCAGGCACCTTAAGCTTCAGCATTTTTGCTTTGATTTCTAATTTTTTTTAAGTGATTAGAAATTCTAACGGTTTTCTACTTATAACAGTGCTTCTTATACTATTTTTGGCGGTTTCGGTCTCCCCGTTTCTCCTAGATGAGAACCCACAAAATAGCCTAACATAATTAATTTATTACTTTTCAAAGGAAACCTTTCTACCGGCCGAGCCTACCCACATATCCCAAATCAGACACGTTTCAATCAATTTTAATCTCTTATTATACATACTATTTGAAAACCGGACACTTAACTTTACCTATCATTTTCCATATTTTATATAATGCAAACTTCAAAATCAAGGACTTTTTTTTCAGTTTTTTTTTATTTTTTTTCTTTATTTATTTATTTATTTATTTGACTCAAAATGACTCTCTATATACAAACTAAACGACAATTTTCCATCCCCACACTTAAACTCTACATTGCCCTCAATGTAGGAATAGCAAACGACTCAAAGCAAAATAAATTCCGAATACAAAAATTATAAAAAATGGCAAATTGGAAAAGACTTAGCTGGTTAATTTTTCTTCGTAAGCTCTAGTCCAATCCAGCTCGATCGTATAGCATTTCATTCGCGATCGGCTCTGACACAATGGTAAACTCTGGGCTTGCTTTGATAAATGATAACAGCTCCGGAATCACCCGAATGGAGATTGAGTACGGGCGGTGCAATCCAAACCTGCGCAAAACGAAACAAACAAAACCCGAGCATAATACCGAACCACACAAAAATAAAAAGACTCAAACTACTAACTTAGACTCATAATATAACAACAAACAAGAAGACGTACCTGCTTGGCAAAATGGCGGTGAATGGTGGTAGAACCAAATGGGTAGAGAAAAAAATATTATGGTTCTCGCTCAACGTGAAGGACACTGGTGATCACAACACGCGTTGCAAGCGAAAAAAAAATATAACTTTCCGGGGTAATAGCTGGTCACATGAGGCGCACAGGTCAGCCCAGACTCTTCACATTACGTGAAAAGTCTTTTTTCACAGAAAGTTAATTAATTTTTTTTTTTTAAGAAAAATTCTCTTTTATTACCCAAACCTTTTTCAAAACTCCCACTCATAAAATATATATAAAGACAATACATGAGATCCGCTCATGTGAAATTTCCTCTACCTAAGCATACACGCAAACAGACTAAAAGACACAAAAAACAAAGATAAAATAGAAAGATAAAAACCTATGAACTACTACCACAGAACGGACCACAAATAAAAAAAATGAAAAGCTATAAAAAAAATAGGTATAAATATAAATTTACAAACTCTACAGAGCCTCCCCACACTTAAACTTAATCAGGGGGCTTCTCTTTTATCTGGACCCGATCCAACCCATTTAATTCCACCCGGTCCATATTATTTAGAAAAATTACATTAGTGGAATTTAAAAATATTTTATCGAATTTAAATGGGTCGGGCCACCAATATTTAAATTTACCTGGACCAAACCTGATTCTTGGCATGTAATGAGGGGACTTGTTATCTCTACAACTCCTGACCCTCACCCTGTGTCGGTCCAGGCGCCTCTTCGCCTTCTCCCGTGGTGGTGGCCATGGTGGTGGCACTAGTAGCAGTGTAATATCCAATGCCTGCACGGGCCGGCTGTGGTGTTTTTCTTCTTCCACCACTGCTTCTTTCTCATCTTCCTTGTTTGGTGACACTTGGTCAAAATCTTTGTCCACTTCTGGAGCCGACAAATCAACCAACTCGTCACCAAACTCTGCTTCCCCATCAGCTGCTTCTTCAAGCAGGTCAGTGGTGTCTTCCTCTTCCACCACTTCTTCCTCAAACAGCCAGCCTGTGGATTCTGAAAAATCCATATCTTCCTCAGCCTCCCTTATCTTCTCCATCATGGTTTTCCTGCATGCATCCCAGGCTATCCTTTCTATCTCCTCATTATCACTCCAGACATCTGCCTCCCAAGGATATGCTGCTGAACTAGAGATCTGGCAAGGCTGCTCATCCTGCTGAACCAAAGGTGGGACTAAGGCGTCCATTGTGGTCTCTGGCTCTAACCCTGAATCCTGCAAAATATCATCCTCACAAGACAAGTGTAAAGAATCATATGGGTCAGTTAAATCATGCATAGAATCAGATGAGTAAGGACAAACAGTTTCAGCAACGGAACTAATACAATCAGGTAATGTAAGTGTTACCATCTCGTCTGGGTCATCATATGTGAAAAAAACCTGCTGAACTGGAGGTGGGACTTCAACGTCCATTATGGTCTTCAGTTCATCCACCTGAGCCTGTAGCCTCTCAAGTGCCGCATCTTGTTCCCTCAAATAGTCGGTGCGCATGGATAGCAAAGAACGCATATCCTCGAGCATGAGGTGTTGATTAGCAAGGAAGGCATCTTGCTTAGCAACAAGGGCGGCAAAGTCGGGCCTAGTGTGAGACGAGACATCCCGATAATCGGGATGTGGATACAAAGGTTGGCTAGGTGGATACTCTGACGAGCTACCACCATGCCTTTCCTCATACATCTCAGCTTGTAGACGATCAGGCCGACTTTTTATTCTATCTAGTGACTCAAATGTTGTAGGGTTAAACCACTGGTTAGTCTGCGGGTATGAAGGCTGGTATGACTGATATGGCTGTGGCTGCAAATACTCGTTAGCATAGTAACCTGCGGAATACCCCGATGAATTTGGGCATTTTATAATAAAATGGGGTCCTCCACAGATCTCACACATGTTAAAAAGAATATATATTACGAATAAAAAATAGTAAATAATAATAACAAGTAAAAGCAAAAACTATTTACAAAGTAAAAGACCAGACAAACGGTTTGGGAAGTAATCAAGAATGCCAATTGCGTCCCCGGCAACGGCGCCAAAAACTTGATGTGTGTAAATGTATATATAAAAATAACACAAGTTTTAATTAAAACGACTCACCAAAAAACTACACACGCACGGCAAATGTACCGGTCGCAAAGCAGTAAACAGATAAGACCGAGTATCGAACCCAAAGACGCGAATGCAACTCTAGATCACAACCTATACCGAATACTAGCCTAAATAAATATATACTTAAATAGGGGGGGGGGGGGTTAAACTAATGATTATAAACTTAGAAGAAACTAAATATAAATTAAATAACCTCAATTGCTTAAACGAACCTAGGAACTTGGAGAAATCAGATAGGAAGAAGGCTGGTTACTTAGGTAAAATCCCTAGACACTAGCAATAAATCCTGAATCTGGTAATTAACTTGAGACCCTATTCTTATCTAGCAAACCTCCCGTCAAAGATAGCTCACTAGACTCAAGGCGGGACAAGTGTAGAAATGCTAAAATGGATTCGGATCGCCCTAGCGTACCAAAATCCCACAGAAATCAGATTAAAACCTCTCCTGGATTAAAACCCTCAAACTATGAAGCAGACTTAAACTCTACTGAAGAAAACCTAGGAAAACTCTAAACACGGACAAGTAGCGACTCCCGCCCTAGCGCTTGTCAACTACCGAACAATGCCTAGTTAGTTACCTAGCAACCTCGAGTTAGATTTCTCACCCTAAAGAATGGACTGCACGTCTTAGTTAATTCATTATATTAGTTTGTTATACTTGTGTCGTACTCCAACTCCAAATACTAGCACGCTAACCTAAGTTGACGAACTAGATTGATTTCAAGACCTAGGGGGTATCTCTACATGCCTAGCTCCACAAAACCAATAAACAAGCTTCAAATAAAATCAACACCAACACACATATATCAAATCCAACAATAAAAGTTAAAGTCATGTAATTCTACACATCAAATTAAAAACCAAAAATCACTAAATACCGCATAAAACGTGTCTAGTTCATAAACCTAAGCAACCAAGAAAGTCTAGTTCATAATTAAAATCAGAAACATAGTCACAAAGTCTCGAAAAACAATGATAAACATGTCTCTAAAAGTATAAAAACGATAAAACAAACCACCGGGTCTTCAAATAATTAATCTTTAACGTACCCGAGCCTTCCCCGTCAAACTTGCTCCAAAGCTCTTCTCTAAAAAATTCCACAGAAGCTTTTCGATTGAATGTTTCCTGTTCCCTTGTTTCGAAGAATATTAATTCTTCCCCCAAAAAATGTTGCCGTCCTATATCCCCTCCACATTATTAAAATCATATGAAACAATATATATCCATTCTAAATGTTGACCTTGTGATGTTATTTTAGGCTTGGGCTACGGCCCAAGTGTCAACATTTTATTTTTATTTTTTATTATATTATTAGTATTATTATTATACTCCGTGCTCTTGACTCGGGTGTTCTTGACTTGACCAAAGTTGCTCGTTTACGCTCTAATGTCAACACGAACACCTACAAAATACAAAATAAATAAATAAGTACTAAAAATAACACAAAACTAATAAAAAAACTAATAAACGCTATAATAAATAAAATAGACCGGTACAAGCCTAAAACTAATAAAAATACTATCTAAATGACTCGAAAACCGTACAAACTTTACACAGGAAATAGATGTATTTTACAATACAACAAATATCCCCACACTTATCTCTTTTTCGTCCCTGAAAAAGAATTATGCTATGGAATCACAGTTAGGTCTACATCCAGTTTCAAAACATAGGTTACTTAGTTAATAATCTACTAACGTGCTGATTGCGATTGCAGGTATATTGATCCTCTTAAACCCACACCGGTTTCCAAGCCCATTTTTATTTATGTTAAGTTCATGTTGATTAGTCTATCTAGGGTCTCACTCGAAGGAAGCCACAGTTCCTCCTAATCCCGCCTCAAGCTTATGAAGCTAAAGGAACGACCAATTAACCATTTCCCAACCGTCTTATGTAGAAAACCAAGAGAATTTAAAATCACTTTTTTTTTTTTTGGCATACTTAACTCAGAGGGTGTGACCAATCCAAGTCGCTATCCCAGTGGCCAGGCACCTTAAGCTTCAGCTTTTTTTTTTTTTCATCTCAGCATACTTAACTCAGAGGGTGTGACCAATCCAAGTCGCTATCCCAGTGGCCAGGCACCTTAAGCTTCAGCATTTTTGCTTTGATTTCTAATTTTTTTTAAGTGATTAGAAATTCTAACGGTTTTCTACTTATAACAGTGCTTCTTATACTATTTTTGGCGGTTTCGGTCTCCCCGTTTCTCCTAGATGAGAACCCACAAAATAGCCTAACATAATTAATTTATTACTTTTCAAAGGAAACCTTTCTACCGGCCGAGCCTACCCACATATCCCAAATCAGACACGTTTTCAATCAATTTTAATCTCTTATTATACATACTATTTGAAAACCGGACACTTAACTTTACCTATCATTTTCCATATTTTATATAATGCAAACTTCAAAATCAGGGACTTTTTTTTCAGTTTTTTTTATTTTTTTCTTTTTTTATTTATTTATTTATTTATTTATTTTTTTGACTCAAAATGACTCTCTATATACAAACTAAACGACAATTTCCCATCCCCACACTTAAAATCTACATTGCCCTCAATGTAGGAATAGCAAACGACTCAAAGCAAAATAAATTCCGAATACAAAAATTATAAAAAATGGCAAATTGGAAAAGACTTAGCTGGTTAATTTTTCTTCGTAAGCTCTAGTCCAATCCAGCTCGATCGTATAGCATTTCATTCGCGATCGGCTCTGACACAATGGTAAACTCTGGGCTTGCTTTGATAAATGATAACAGCTCCGGAATCACCCGAATGGAGATTGAGTACGGGCGGTGCAATCCAAACCTGCGCAAAACGAAACAAACAAAACCCGAGTATAATACCGAACCACACAAAAATAAAAAGACTCAAACTACTAACTTAGACTCATAATATAACAACAAACAAGAAGACGTACCTGCTTGGCAAAATGGCGGTGAATGGTGGTAGAACCAAATGGGTAGAGAAAAAAATATTATGGTTCTCGCTCAACGTGAAGGACACTGGTGATCACAACACGCGTTGCAAGCGAAAAAAAAATATAACTTTCCGGGGTAATAGCTGGTCACATGAGGCGCACAGGTCAGCCCAGACTCTTCACATTACGTGAAAAGTCTTTTTTCACAGAAAGTTAATTAATTTTTTTTTTTTAAGAAAAATTCTCTTTTATTACCCAAACCTTTTTCAAAACTCCCACTCATAAAATATATATAAAGACAATACATGTATTAGCTTTAGGTTAGAGAAAAAGCTCTATAGTGAAAAGCTACTAGTATTAGCTTTAAAGAAAAAACTCTACTAGCTACAAGCTTTTAATTAGTAAATGACACAAATACCCATTTTATTTTAAAAATAAAATAAAATCCTTCTTTGCAAGTTTTTAATTATGCCCATTTTGGTCATTTTATACATTTTATTAAAAGCTTCAGCTACTCTGCCAAACACAAAACATATTTAAAAATCTTCCAGCTACCAGCCTCCAGTTAATTTTGCCAAACATACCCTTTGACAATTCTTTATTTTTTTGAAAGGCCAACTGTACACACCCATAAATACGAAGCCCCGCACCCTTCGGATCCCGTCCCCCATCCCCTCTTTTGTGAATAATCATAGATAGAGTGGGACTCGAATCCGTCACTCCTCCAGCAGGAACCCCTGATTCATTACAATTCAATACTTCGAATTAAGTATTTGATTCTCATGATTCATTAATTAAGAATAATTAAATACGTGATAAACATACTCTGCATAAAAGGTAGCATTTTGTGAAGAAAATAAAGAGTTTATGGCCGGTGGCAAACATAATGTCGATATGTAGTTAAAATCAGTTTCAAAATGACTAAATATTAGTTAAACAATGTAAACATTTTTGGTGCGAGTGCGTGTACACACACATGTAGAACGACAAACTCACACACCTACTAAATCTACTTCTAAAT
The DNA here is from genome assembly GCA_028751855.1 of Ambrosia trifida. Taxonomy (NCBI): domain Eukaryota; kingdom Viridiplantae; phylum Streptophyta; class Magnoliopsida; order Asterales; family Asteraceae; genus Ambrosia; species Ambrosia trifida. Next base: position 27,552,870 of record CM054127.1, read on the forward strand.
TTTACACTAATGTCCGCAACGAGACAAGAACCCTCGCCATTACGCCAATTGGTACCACCAAGCTACCAGCTCTTTGGTGTATAAAAACCATTATATGATTTTTCTGATTCCAGACGTACTAACCCAAAACATTTTCTTCCCATTTTTATTTTAATACACACTAATAAGTTTTTAAACATAGCGAGTATAAAAGTTGACAGCCAGTCTTAAATATCTACTCGAAGCGACACATTGTCATCGTGCATAATACTAACACCATCTCCAACGCTCTTACGTGGATTTGGATCCGTGAAATTCGTAGTGATGTAGACGGAGAGGGAGGGATCCTTCTTCAAGGGTAGTAAGAGATGAATGTAAGTGGGGAGAAAGAGATAACACCAGAGAGCTAGTGGGAAAAGGTATGGAAGGCGCAACTAATATGGGGTCCGGCCAAAGGGTATGGGCGAGGCAGAGCGCCCTTGACACAGGAGATAAGTCTTAAGGCATTATTATCAATACTGTGCAAGAATCATCACATCTTTTTCAATAAACTTAATCAACAAATAACTTTCACCAGAGGTCGCCGTTTGACCAATTTTCATCTTTAACGAATCAAATGAGTTGAAAAGAGGTAAGATAAGCCGTACGCTATAAAAAAGGGAACTCTAGGAAGTCAGACAAAAAAGTCTCTGCAAGCATCATCGGTTATAAAAGCATTCAGTTACTTCAAATATATTCGACTCTAGAATCTTAAAAACCTGCAAACCACCTTAGTTTATGGGTAAATTCTTGAGAACACCAGTCTGCTCTCATTTTAAACTATAAACTGCTGTGAAATAAGCTCACAAAAAAACATGCCGATGTCACTTGAAAAAGGAAGAGCTTTGAGCTGATGAAGAATGAGCTCCATTGCCTACCGAAGCACCATCAGTTTTCACCCTCCTGTAGAATAACACATACGCAGCATTTGACTTCACGTCATCTTCACTGATGGCTGAAACATGGTTATCATCAAAGTTGTACCATTTGTTCTCATCAATAAGCTGCATGTGACAAAAGTAGAAAAAAATTAACCCAGAAAACAAGTTATATTACAAGTGAGTTCTATTACACCTTTAAATATCTAATTTTGATTATCTGAGACACTTAATCACTTCCAAAACGCATACCCAAACACCTCGTATGACTCAGGTATGTGACCTTCCAGTCTGCCATTTGTTCCAAGGTTATCCCATACACGTGTTGCATTTAGAGGTGGAAAAACGGGTGGGTGGGTAATCGGTCAAATGTGTGAGGCAAACAAAAGAGTAAAATTTCGGTATGAGTTGGCTTGGGTTGACCCAAAACACTATTTGTCAAAACGCAAAATTCATTTATAATTAAATAGTGTGACGAATGCGGTTAGAAAAATTATATCATCTAGTTAATAGTTAACTTTTTTAAATAAAATTATTTAGGATGTAAACATACAATGGGAGCAACTTTTGAACTTTGACCCGTTTGACATGTTTCCTTTGCCTGTATGACCTGTTAGAGAAAATATATAACCCCAGACGACCCAATCATAAGACATTGAAACCATAACAAATAGTGAATTTCAGGAAAGTAAGGAGCAAACCTTGACGTGTGCAGTATAGTGACCACTTCCCAAATTGCCATAGTGATTAGCTAAGGCATAAAGTTCATATATTTGAGGACGATTATTGTTTTTGTTAGCAACATATTTGGTCAAGTCAAAGTCATGAATAGGAAAGTTGACCAATGTTTCTAGTTTACTTTTCATGGTTCTGCTATATGCGAATCTTTTTAAATGGATCACAAGAACCTCAGGAAGCCTCCAAAGATCCAGCTTTTTACTTGCTTGCCTTCGCTCTTTGCACTGAGGGCAAAACCTTCAAAGAATAAATGGATCACATTAACAAAGCAAAAGATAATAGCAACATAGTTAACATAACAAAAGGTTGGTTGAGTAACCAGTGAGTGAAAATAGGTTCGGGTGGAACAGGTCAAGTATTCAGTACGAGTCAAAATGGGCAGATCAGGCTAGCTTGACTTGCATAAAAAAGACTCTGTTTTGACTAAACTGATTATTATAAAATACAAAAAGCAACTTTGCTTACGTCAGCAGCTGTAACGCCGGAGGAATGGACGCTTACAGGGAGTTGTGATGGAAAAAAATTGGCTACTTATGTATCAGATGGTCGTACCAGTTATATAATGGCAGTATCCGCTATATTTTTTGATTGTAGGTTCAAAGTTGTTTGGTATGCTTTGATTTCAGAAATATATGCACCAATAACTATGTGTTTGATGAAATGTCGAAGTCAGACTTAGGTGCTTGTAACACAATAATTGACTGACATGTATATTAATTGACACGATAATTGACTGCCATCATGCCATGTACACGTTGATTGCCCACATAGATGACAAATTATCTGACCCAAACCACTACCATCACCTAATTTGTAATATGATTGCCCACATATAGGTATTCTCAGTTGAAAGTTGAAAGAAATCTTTCCGAAAGAAGGAAATGAGGTAATATGGGTTAGATAGCAGATAAAAGGGCTAGCTTTTACATTTGGGTCAGGCCGGTCAACTGACCAATCCATATTCTATTGTCCACTATATTATAATTGTTATAAATAAAAAACCATAAGGATAAAACACCTTATAATTTTACCATTTTAGTGATTTGGAAACCTTTACAAAAAACACTTTGGGCCACTTTCTATTAGTTTCTTCTTTAGAAAAATTATAAAACTTTGCCCAGTTGACCCGTTGAAGATAAAAACAACACATATCATTATACCGCAATCAAAGGATTTGAAAGAGAAAAGCTAACCACATGTCTTCAGGTACCAAGGGTTCTTCACGCAGGAAAGCTTCTATGCATGTGTACAAAGACAAAGGTTCAATACGTGCTTTCTTTGTCACGTGCCCATTTCTAGAAACATCTGGCAAGTTTTCCAAATAATGTGTCTCATATTTCTTCACAAGTTCTGGAGACCAATCAATATAAAGCATCACCAACATTGAAGATGAAGACAAGTTAATGGTTTTCTCTTCTCCAATTGAGATATCAATCAGGTCATTGTTTCCATTGACCAATTTCAATGGAAGTTTGACTAACGAGTCACCGTTTTCCTTACAAGGTGAGTATTCTTTTTTGATACCATTGGTGGCAGATGGCGGGCATGATGATGTAATGGGAGCAACGTTCTTGGGTTTTAACATGGGAGAGAGCATTGTGTGAGCTATCAACTGGATATCACCTCTTGTAATCGTTGCATCATTAGAGATTGGAAAAACAAGTGGTGTTCCATAAGGCTTCCACACTCCTTTCCTAAAATAAGCAAAAAAATAAATATTGAAGAAAAAAATTCAATGCTACAAAGAACCTTTATAAAGAAAGAATAGACCACACTTTAAATAGTAATAAAAAAGTAGAGATGGAGGGATGAGGTCAGATAATTGCAAGAAATGGGTTCGGGTCAAGACGTGTGATTTCCAGTTCAGGCTGGTGACTGATCAGGTTGGATTTGGGTAATCTGTGATACCTCTTATCCGCTTTTTCTAAAATACTTAACATGTTAGAGGTAATTATAAAACTATTTCAAATTTCAACCCATTTTACCAGTGGTTTTTTTTTAGTTTAATCTTTTTAAGTCTACTGATTTGACGCATAGAAGAGAAAACACACCCAAATCAACCAATTTATAATCTTGAAGGAAACAAAAAATGATTGACATGGCCAATTTACAGACTTACAGTAAGGCTGCAACTTACATGGGTTAGGTTGGTTTTAACTTAATCAAGATCCAACCCAACCCTGAAGTATTATAATAATATGCCTATTCGGCCCAAAAAATTAAAAAATCAAAATAAACATAAACTTACAGGTCTTCACGACGGTTGACAAACATAAGATATCCGATGTTCATCATTGATTTTGGGATTATGTAGGCACTAAGGCATGCATCATCCTTAATAGAAGATAAAGACATGTGTGGGTCTTCAAAGAACCTATGAATAGCATGATTTTGAATCTGCAAAATACAGTTCTTTTTATTCAGAATAACACAAATATGTAACTTAATATTATTAGCCGGATGCCGGATATATAGAATAGATATTAAATATAATATAAAAAGCATGCCCTAGATGTGGCAACTGGCCCCTTTGTGGTAAATTGTTAATCTGGGTTATGACTTTCTCTAAGGGGTTAAATGGATCGAAAGTGTCCTAGAAGGTATTAAAAGTGCATGACCATCTTAAATAACTATACTTATACAAATAATAGACTATTAATTAAAAATATAGCTTCTGTTGTGATTAGTGACACAGTGTTATTTTAATTCAAAAGAAAAAAGACAGAACAAAATGTTCGCTGATCGGGACAAACCAACCCGGCCTGCTTTTACCCACTACCCAATCCGCCCATTTGGCCCACTTATATCATGCACATGTTCTTTTTATCAATAACAAGAAATAGTTTTAAAATATAATTCACCTCAGCCAACAAAACTTTCTGATTCTGTCTTAGTGAACAAGCGTTGCTAAGTGCTTGTATCAAGTCTTGCGAAAGACCAAATTTTGGTACAGTTACTGTAAAAGTAGCAGGAATCACACTGCCATCACAGCTAAAAACTGTCACTGTCATTGTACGAGGTGTGGCTGATTGAAGTGGCAAGGAGAGATACATGAAAGGGTCAAATGTAACTGAGATTTTATCACATACTGGACAAATTAAAGTTGATTTGTACTGGCCCTGTCAAATGGAAAAGAGCAGAAAACTGATTTATTAAATTCCGTACAGATAGAAGGAAAAGACTAACTACTAGAGGTGGCAGTCTCAACTCATTAACTTATGAATGGATTGATTTGATTCAATTTTTTTATCTCTAACGAGTTCAAACAGGTTAAAAAACATCAAAGTAAGAGTAAGCGGGTCGAAAGTCACTCAAGCCAAAGTGTATTTTTAATGCACAAAGTATAAACCCTCCTACATCAATTTACTTGGAGAACATGTATTATTGAAAAAGGTGAGATAATAAAGTTTGTCCGTTGTTGAGTTACCTCAAACAGGCAACATATGAGAGCATTAGCTTAAAGAGAACAGGTCAGGCGGGTTAAAAGTCGCTCAAAAGTGCATTTTTAATGCATAAAACCACCTAAATCATTTCAGTATAATTTTTTTCCAAGTTATTTTAAACACCACAATTTTTTAATCAGATCTGACACTCTAAATGTTCATAAAATAATTTAAAAAATTAAAACAAAAGTATTTTGGCCTTTAGGGTCAACCAGCCCCAGTCCGTTTTGACCCGCTACCCAACTCACCCATCTTGCCACCTCTTAAAAGCACTATATCTAAAATCATGATTTAACCAAAGATTTCCAAGAAACTAACATTAACACTAATGATCTTAAAAAATTGTACCCACTTGGCAGACATCGACAATTATTGAATCATTCCGAGAGATGTGGTTAGCCCAATATTCATCAGCAAGTTGTTCATCTGGACGGTCATCCGCATCTCTAGACTTGATATATGGTCTCTTTTTCACACGGTTCAGATCTTCATGAAGTCCATCAAGCAAAAAAGCAAGAAGTTCCTGACCCCCGAAAAAACATTTCATAATTTCATTAAACTTATCAAACCTCAAAATCCTGAAAGCTCCATGTCCCACAACAAACCTGAGAATCATGTTGATTGTGCCCACCAAATTGTGGTGCAAAACGGGCTAGTTTTGCTTTAAATGCCCGTGGAGCAAATGCAGTTCGTCCTGGGGCCCACAATCTTCTAAGCAATTCACCAAATGCCATAGCTAGCTCCCCCTACATGTCATTTCTTTTTGTTAACCAAAAGTATTTTGTACGAATACATTTGTACCAACTTTTTTGGGTTATGGTTGAGAGTTACCTCCATGCCTAGAGGATTTTGCCAGTTTATTTCTTGATGGAAATCTCCAATGAAAAATCTAGCAAACTCGGGTGTGTGAACAAGGCATTGAATTGCACTGTTCATGAAACATGTATTCCCAAAATTCAGCAATCCAATTTGACCTATGCAAGAACCTCTAGTACTAACACCAAAAGAAGTAGGCCCCTTTTCTGTTGCAAGAGACATGTTCTGAACTTGTGTAATCTCTGAATTGCAGCTTCTGGAGAAACCGTTGCTTGTAGAGGAACCTCCTGCAATTGAATGGTTCATTCTAGATGGTTCTAGAACTGTGAAATGACCGTTCCCCAAAGAACCATTAACTTGAACAGCAGTTGTGTAGTTGCCACTGTTATCAATGACTTCTACTAGAATCTGTATTCACCATGTTCACAGAAATAATTATCATCAAAACAAGAATCACAAATTAATCATCATTACTCACAAAAAATGTAAAATAAGTAAAAGAGAAAAAAAAAACACAAATTGCACCTTTGCTAATTCTAGTGTAAAGTGTTTTCTTTTATACTTTAGCAAGTTCAATGATTAGCTTGCAACAATGCTACAAGTAAAATGGTTAGACAACTAACATAATCTTTTCAAAATTCACAATTTATATATGTTACATAGTTGTAATCAAGAAACAGAAAAAATCCAACATTATAACAAGTACAAGGTTTTTTTTTTTTTTTTTTTTTTTTTTTTTTTAATTCTGCCAAATTTAAAAGCGAGAATTCATTCATGGACATAAGTTGCATCTTGCAAGATATGAACTCCAAAATGCTTAAACTGCAGTAGAGAATTCTATCTACGGATAGTATCTTATGTATGATTTATCAAGTAAACGACACCATGACACCATGACGATAAAATATGTTGATGCATTTCGGCATATAAAAAGCCTACCAAATATCATATACAATTTTGAAAATATTTCCAACAAATTAACCACCATACAATCTAAAAGATCGCACATGAGTTGTGTAACATATTAGCACATATCAAGTGATGAAACAGAAAATGTGAAACATATATTAACCAAAATATTGTTGTGAAGTGAATTCAAGTGAGACAGGATAAAGTAACTCACATCCTGATCCGTTTGTATGTTGACATTATCAAGTGTTTTATCTAGGTCATTCAACAAAGCATGTTTTCGACAACCATAGTAATCCCAAATGTTTACCTAAAAGAGTGAAGGAAAAAATATGATAAATATTAAATAAGTGTGTCAATTATTAAGAAAAATAATAAAAAGGTGAAAATAGAGATAGTTCTGACTCATTTAGTTATGAATGGGTCGATATGGGTCATGTTTTATCCTTAGTGGTCCAAATGGGTAAATTGGAAAAATATAGCTAAAAACAAAGGGAACGGGTCAAAAGTCACACCAAGTATACGCTACATGAATAAACTTGCTAAATCGTATTATCAAAAAACAAATAAATTATTATCATTGTAATAATATAAATTATTTATTACAAATTATTTTTGAACGTTGGACCAAAAAGGTACGAGTCAACCTGACCTGTACAAATCTTAACCATTCGACCCATTACCCAACCCGCCCACTTAACCAACCCTAGGTAAAGATTCATGTAAGACATCATTACTTGATCTAAATTAAGGCCAAAGATCTCACAAGCTTTCCTGTGTAGTTCTCCAACTGTTTCCTGTCCAGAAACATTTAACATCTCGTGAAAACCAGAATTGCTACATCTCTTTCACAAAAGAAGACAAGACAATTTGTATCATAAAAAAATGCAGAAGTTCAATATCATATAAAAAACAGATGTACCCTTCTGCTCATTCTTATGTCAGACTGGTCAACCTTTGGCATCAAGTGCAATTGAAGGCGTAGAGGATAAACTTCTACAGTTAATTCTGATTGTGATGAGCCACGGAGTATAACTTTCCTAGCCAATGTCGGACCCCCACCATACCTGCACTCCGAGAATCATACAACATCTTTGAACCACACTAATGGCAACAGGTTAAAATAATGTGTTGAGGACAATTTATTTTAGAAATTCAATTATTGTGACCTCTTGGCTAATGGAACAATTTCACCCTTGTCGCTGGTACTAAATTTTCCAATTAAGGATCCCAGTTTGACAAAAATGAGTTTAAACTTTAAAGGTAACTTTCCTAAATCTTCTCAAATCAGATAAAATGGAGTACTATTTAGAATTACATTAAATGAAAAGAATTCCATGTTAACACAGATCTACTAATCCCTAAGATTCACATGGCATCTAGTATCTACTTTTCTGTAATTCTGTTCCATACGTGACATAGTGCAATGAGAGTAGGTTGCAAGAGGGACAAGTCGGGTAATAGATTAAAATGGATCGTGGTTAAAACCCTAATATGATAATGCTATCTAATAAAAACATGTCATTTTTAGTATGGGTGAAAACATGACACATGTCAGGTTGAACTGCACATACTTTTTTGTCCCGTTTCAAAAACGTCTTTAAAATTATCAATGAGTTAATTATTTTTTTTTAGAAAACAACATTAGTACAATAATGATCAAAATTAAGGAATATAACGATTTAGTAGGTTGTATTTATTAAAATAGGAGACTTTCAAGTTTCAACCCGTTCCTCATGCCCCCTTTTAGCCAAATACTTCTATTTCACCCATCTGACAAAATTGAAATAAAAAACAACCCGAATTGACCCATTCCTAAATCCTAAGGAATTGGGTTGAAATTGCCACCTTTAAATTTTTAATGACAATTAGTGAGAAATCAATCAGGCAGGTTAGAACTAACCATGCATAAAATTGATTCCAAATTCTTTCCGTGACCAATATGTAATCAGTGCCCTCAACTAATGTATCATGAATATCAATAGTTGAATTATCAGGTGACGATTCACAGATCAAATCAGAATTGTCAATGCTTGGTGGCCTTTGCAAAATACTTGAGCTGCTACTAGTTGTAGGGTTCTGATTAACAAATGCAGACCAAGTTTGCCACCATCTGTCAGGAAACAGTAAAATATACGATTAGGACGTGAAATTTCAAATAAGAAATATAAACAAACATAAGTTAATCAGAAGATAATACAACTGACCACTGCTAGTCACGATATAATCAAGAAAAAAAACCAGGTTGAATTGGGATTTTAAGACGAACACGGAGACAACTACGAGTTTTCTCATATTTTATTTTGAAGATTAAAATAATCTTTGGAATCTACGGTATCTACCTTTGTGATTCAACCTTAGTAATCCCTAAAGACTCGATTAGCATCTAGTATCTACTTTGTGAATGACATACTTTTTAAGTAACAACAAGCATCATATATCAGTAGTGAAGATACGGTTCATCTCACATCAAAATTTTCTACATCTTAAAAGATGCATTAGTTCATCAAAAAAAGAAAAGAAAAGTAATATGGCACCACAAAACCTTAATGTACAATGCTCTAAACCCAGCCTACACCTTAATGCAATGGATAACATTACAGTTTTAGGTGAGATTTTATTTGCAGATAGGGATCACTGTGGCAATGGCTTTGACAATATGGCAGAACGGAAATGGGTATGATTACTTGAAAACTAATGCTTGGTTTAGGTGCTGGGTTTGGGAATAGATATGAACTTCATAGTAGGTAGCCATATTCCCTTCCAACAGTTCAGCATTCCAGATTAATCTCCAAGGATGGGTGTGAATATCAAACTCCTTGAAAGTTACTCTGGTATTAACCTCGTTAATCCCATTCAATTAGAAACTTCACACCATTAACTATCTCCCAGTCGGACTAAAAGTTCCATACTTTGGCATGGCAGACACTCCTTTTCTCTCGATTAAAAACCTAGTTTTTTTTCTACCACTTCTAGTACCTACAACAATAGGATAGAAAACCCTAGCTCTATGACTTACAAAGGTTTCCCTATTAACATTAAAATGCACAAAACCCCTCATGAGTTTGCTTTATTATAGACACAACTCACAGCATATTTAAACAATAAACTTGTCTTTACAAGCTTATGTTGGATGTATCAATAGAGAAGGCTGAAATTACGATTTCATATATCATGAATCCAGCTTATGTATCTTTTTATTATCTGCAAGTTTAGAAAATCCCAAATTGATTGAAGGTGTAGAATATTTTAGAACTTCTTTAGTCGTCGGTTCAGGAGTTTGTAAAGAAGAAAAGAAAAAGAAAAGTCAAGCAGAAGATGAAGGATCCATTGGGAATGATACAGCAACCGTACCCAGTAAATCCCACAAATAGCAAAGCTATTCGTAGGGAATGATGGAATGAGTTACTCATACCCAATATCTTGGTGGTTTGACCGAAGCACAATTTCAAGGTTCCACTTTTAATTTTCAAACCAAACCCTTTCATATAATCATATCGTCATTCGTCAATATACCTGTTCTCTCATTCCCAAAGCCTCAATCTAAACACCCCCTTATTTCAGTAACCAATACATACTTGGAACCTTCTCCCAACCACTTTGAAGCCTGGGTTCAATTTCCATTTATACCCAAACTCTTCCTAGTTTTCATCTTGATTAAACAATAGCTAAATAAAAAAAAATCTATTTGTATCTCCTTTCATATATTCTATACCACAAAACTTCTCAAAATACATAATTCGCTCTTTCCAAATTTTGATTCCTCTTTAACAATGTCTGAAATATTTACCATCTCCAATTCCACTAAATTGCTATCTTAGGTGAATAGGTGTTATCATTGAATGTGGATACATACAATCTTATAGATCAACAAAATACTAGATTTTATAGCATAAAAATTTCATAACCACATCCATACCTACATTGATGGTTGAAATGCTATGAAAATTATATAATCCACGGCATAAAAACCTATCTACTTAGCCCTTCTTCTATTCAACACCAACTACACATTTTAAAATTCATCTAATGAAACCCCAATTGTACATGGACTATGGAGCAAAAACATCGCACATTCTAACTACACCAAAACCCTAATTTTTTTTAACAACAGCTACATTCAAAGTTCAAACAGATAAAGATCATGAAGTTAATCAGCATCTAAAAGTAACGTGTGCATAGTCAAAAGATATCGGATCCACTAGATCTATACTTAAACCCTAACTTTTAAAAACTACCGAAAAAGGATCAACAAATTCAATTCCCGTCTCAAGAGGTCTCTACATGTAACAAAAGACGAAGAATCCACTATAGATACATGTATTTTGATTACCTATAAGATATTAAATAATAAGTATCGCCTTCTTTGGCTTGTGGTTCATCATCTCCGGTAATGCCCATAATGACTTCTCTTTCTTGATCTGGTGACACCCCTGTAACACTACCATTTTCAGTTGAAATCTCTCTCACGCCTTCACTCCCTGACATGCCTAAATTTCACAAAGATGTTTAGCCAATGGTGAGGATGACTCTCGAAAGGGTGTAATGCTTATTAAAAACGCTAAAGCGGTGGAACAAATTTGTATAATCATATCCCCCAACAACACTAATTAATTACTCTCTAAAAAAGCCCATATTTGCTTTTGAGCGGTTGACCCATATTAATAAACGTGTTTGGTGATAAAAAAAATTCTAAGAGACTCTTCCCTTTTGGCACACCAAGCCCAATGTAGATCACAAATGGGCCTAATATAACAAGTACAGAGGCAATCTACAAAATCAAACCCAAGTCCATATACCTTTTGTAATGGCCCAAGCTTCAAACAAGAAACTAGCTCAAAAGAATTCATACAACTGGGTGGAATTGATTGGTGTACTACAATGCCTCATAACGAGCTCACTATTAATTAGTCATATATATGGTGCAATGTAACCTTGATATTAACTAAAATACTATATGAGGTACTAAACATAGCTTGGAACTAGCCGAAAAAGCTCCCCAACGACTAAAACCAAAGTGGCAAGTTATCAGTAGCCTACTACCAACGGTTCATTACAAACTCATGATTGACAATTACTATGGATATAGAGAGGTGCAATGCCACCTTGATCTTAACAAAATAAAGAGGGGAAAGTGGTAAAATGAATCAGACTTCCAACTAAAATAAGTACTACAAACAAAAACTAACACTCTTACGTACTTCACAATTATGAAACTTAAGCAAATAGATATGCTTGCTTGCAACCCTCAGATGGATTTAGCTATCAATGAGTATGAATGTGACTGCTTTTTGTTTAGACACAATAATTTTCCTTCAGATAGGATTGTTTGTGTATGCCCACAAGCTCCCACCCAACAAATTCAATTATTTCATAATTAAAAATAAAAAGATAAACATATTTATTGAAAAATAACTATTACACTTCCAAGATAATAAAACCTTCCAAAAAAACATTCATGTCAATTATAATTAGAAACTATAACGTTTGTTTCCCAAAATAAACAACATCAACCGTACCCAGTAAATCCCACAAATAGCAAAGCTATTGGTAGGGTCTGGGGAGGGTGGGATGTAGACAGACCTTACCTCTATCCGTTTGTTTCCCCAGATGCATATTAAAAAATGTGTCAACTAATTTTGGTGTTGTATATACTTTACGACGATGAGTAAGGAAAATAAAGTATATTAATAAACTTGTTCTAATTAGTATGGAAGGATCCAAATCAGAGTTGGAGGAAGTGCAGAGACATTTTTTAAAATATGATAATATTGTTAAGATTTCCAATTTTCCATATCAACCTAAAGAATATATCATTTCTCCCGAAGGCTTTGCTAACTTTTAGTTTTTTATCTTTCTTAAAATAGCCACCTTTTCTTTTTATACAAAAAAAAAAAGTGCTACCAAATTATTGAAATGTGCAGTAAAATTTCATACCTTTTGCGTTTTGTTAAGAAATTTTCCTTATCAAACTATTAAAGTGCATCTCTTTCTTCTATAAATAATGTACTGATAATTTTTCATCAGCGTCTCTAATTTCAAGGGGTAAATATTGCACAGAATCGTTTGTGTCCCTCTCCCATAATAAGACCAATAGGTGAACTGAAGTTTTAGGCCAATTATCAAGAACCTAAGTTTAATTGAGACAAATGCAACTTCAGAATGCCGATAAGATTCACAATAACATTTAAGAAGTGGTTCTATAATCTGTAGACAGTTATTCAATCATATTAAAGTTATTGGGATTCTCTAAGTTAGAGAAGACAGAAACACCAATAAAAGGATGTTAATGTGTGAATAACAGAAACAACAAGCGGTAATCAAAAAACAAAGTTAACATCAAGTGGTAATTAGCAAACAAAGGTAACGACAAAGAAATAATGGAAGATAAAATGAAGACTTCATTCGGAGTATAGTCATCAAAGTTTAATGATCAATATTCATTCACATAGATGTTTATAGTATTACATCAAAGCCAAACACTAATGTTTACAGTTTCTACTACATTGCTATCAGTCCTATCACAAAGAGTTAAAGATTGAGGACTACCTGAACTTCAAAAATCTAAAGTTGATGTCACATTCAGTTGTACAAATGCATATGCATTCAATCCTAAGCCAAAGAACTTCACAAACAGGTTAAATGCTCCATCTTATCTAAACTCATGCCTTTCGATCACTTAGCTTCAGAAACCACAATTCTTTGAACAACCAAAAACAACCACCACAATAGCAAAAATTCATCTAATTAACCCCACATAACACAGAGTGACCATGGCCTAAACTACAGAAACATCAATAAACCACATAAAATCAGTAGTTAACCCTAATCTTCCAAAAACCTCTAAATCAATAAAACAGAAATACAGAATACTAAAATTCAATCATCATCTAGAAAAGTCTATACATACACCTATGTTGTCAAAAGCCCTTCAGGCACCCACCTAGGCCTTCAGGCGATGCTAGGCACAAGGAAAACGCCTCGCTAACATCCAGGCGCTAAGACGATCTTCATCTGAGTCTGGTTACATTCTGGCGAGATCTTAAAAATGTTGGGCAAACTGGTCTGACACATCCGAAAATTACCTTAAACCAGCCCTAAACATACCTAAAACATGTCTAAAACCCCAACTACGGCATATTTACGCTCTGCTCCTTGCTCATCTCCGGTCCTCACTTTTGAAGCGCCTTGCGCGTTTTGACAACTATAACATACACTACTTACTCCTTCCCTGCCATAAGAATCCAAATTTTAACCTACAGTGATTACAAACCATTCCTTTTCTCCAATTAAAACCTAATTCTCATCAATCATCATACACACTAGATCATTCAAAACTACCTACTCATCATTAATTCCACTGATACTCAAAAAACACTTGTATAAAAACTAAGTTTAGAGCAGGAATATTATAATACGATTATTATTATTATTATTATTACCTTTGATTGATCAAACAAAAGGTGTCGCCTTCCTTTGCCTGAGCTTCACCGGCGGCCATGGCAATGTCTCGCATCACCAGTCGTTCTTCCTCCGGCGACCGTACCGGCGCCATTAAAACCTCCGTCATATTCAGTTCAGTGGTTCAGTGTACGGTCAAAGGTTGAAGTCGGTGTAAGTAACTGAAAGGTCTCTGCCATGTGTAATGAATAATGAGTAACGACTAATTTCTAACCTATTTATTATAGATGATTATTATTATTATTATTACTATTATTATTATTATTAATTGTTGTTGTTGTTGATCGGTAGTGTGACGCCTTGATTATGAAGAAGCATCCCTACCAACGCCCAATATTTTTGTTTTTTTTGTTTTTAGTACGCCACAGGCGCAAGGGTTTGAGTTTGGTCATGGTAAAGCATGAGTCGTTTCACCATCAAGTAAATTAGGGTGAACTGGTATTTACTATACCAGTGTTTTGTGACGAGATCGTTAAACAAAATAAAAAACTAGACATAAAAATGTTGAATCGTGTATGTAAATTGTGTCGTGTTAACGTGCAAAGATTAGAACAAGATGTAAAAGTATAAAAGAATAAATAAGTCAATCTAGGACCTGCATGTTGGGACAACACACATATGTTGCAGCTTGTTAACTTGTAAAATTTAGAGCGAAAACTAAAATGAAGAATTTGTAAAAGATGAAAGTTATAGGTGACCAAAGTTGAATGTGGAAAAATATTGGGCTAAAAAATGAAATATGTTTTGTCATTCTGGGGCGGTTGATCGAAGAGATTGTTGGGTCATCCTAAACAAAGATAATGAATTTCGTAAGTCCGGTTTTTTATTTAAATAGGTAAACTGGTTATTTTTAATACGCTAACTTAAGTAAAATATATGGTTGTCTATCGTAGGGACAATACAGTGATGGCCAAGTATATTGTTCGGTTTAAAAGTGTAACTTTAGAAATTATGGACAAAAAGTGAAATTTAGACATACCACCTGAATGAAGTGTGTAAAATACTTTTATTTCAATGATTTTGATTTGAGCGTAAAGCTATGCTAAAGTTAAACTAAGTTGTACATCAAACTAAGAAACAAGCAACACTGAAACACATAAAGGTAACAAAATCGAGATGAAAAAAATGAGAAAATAAACAATCACTTCTGGTTTTAGGTCTACTTAGCCAAACTTAATAGAGTAAACCCTTTATTTATTTATTATATATAAATTAGGGTAAGCCTTTTTTTATTTATTATAAATAATTAATTAAAAACTATGTTGTAAATTATTTCATATATAACTAGAGTCTTAGTTATTCGTGCGTTGTCCCGAGACGTGGTTTACACCAGTGCATTGCCGTTAGAGTCTTTATCATTATGTGGGTATTTGGGTAAACTGTTTCCCCCTTCTTTTGATTTATTAACTTGTTAAGAAGTTAATAAGGAGAAATATAGTGTTTTGATAATGATTTGAAAAGAACTTTTTGTGCTTTAAAAATGAGAAGTTAGTTGGTTGTGACTTTTTAAAAACGAGAAAAGAAGATAGAAAAGGAGATGTTTAACCAAACATATAGTCGAAGATAACTCTCATTCTCTCTAGTTGAAAGAAAAACTTCGTTATTGAATCGGTAACATTCTTTAATCAAAGGCGCCAATACCTATATTGGATCGGACCCATTTCAATCGAGCGGCAACCGCAGTGGTTGCTAAAGCTCCGAGTGAACCCGAAATAGGCAGTATTCAGGTGTTCCTTTGTGATAGCTACAATATTATTAACCGGACACTAAACCAAGAATGTAAGAATGTGCGCGTAAATATATCGCATTTTTTAGTAACTTATTTTTATAAACTTTCTTATTTCATTTTTCAAACTTAATTATAAATCGCCTTCGAAAAGACTTAAACAAACTTTGAATCAACTTGATTCGATCCTACCCGCAATTTACAGAATCTTTCTTTGGATACAGCTACACACGTATTCACAAACATCTAGCATGAAAAAACACTAGTAACTCATCTAAACAACATTTCGACAAGTAACTGGAAGCATCATCATCTTCGTCATCATCATCATCTCCAGGCTTGAAGCAAGAACCCCAAAAAGATTCAAGCTTTTTTGGCTAAAGATGATTGGGGAAGCATGGAGTTGGTGAGTTCCTCATTAAGCTTTACAGGTAGCGGTGGCATTTGCTTCATTATCTCCGGCATGTCATTTAAGCTGCAATTCGCAACCCAAATTATATAAATTTAAACATATATTACATCAGTTTTTAATTTAATTGAAAAATCCAATAAAAAGAGATTTTGTTAGGCACATGACTTATAATATGCAAGTTGATGTCAAACGCGGTGCAAGGAAGATGACATACTCGTTCAAGATTGAGACGATATTATTTTGTGCCTGGCAGAAGAGGTTGATGTTCTCATGCACCTGCCACAAAAGAAAAGAGACCATCATACAGGGGTAAAATAGACTTTTTGCTAAACTGCAAGTGATTCTTGGCTTCTGCCTTAAAGACAGCAAAAGCGGGCAGATCGAGTAATGGGTCAACAGGAGTACTTCATGTATGGGTCAAAACAAATTGGATGGGGATGATCCTGAACATCTTGTTTTCCAGCTTTTATGACTTTTATAAACAATTAGTATGTTAAATACGAATACAATACTATTTATTATATTTGTTAAGCAATTTAGGATGGTCTACGCATCAAACTTTCGTCCCGTTAAACCCACTTCCTTTCAGCTAAATTTGACTTTACCCAATTGATTCATTGAGATGCAAATTGGTCAAAATTGCCACCTCTACTCCCTATATAATTATAACGAACTATCTTGAATCTTGGCTTCTCGAAAATGAGACTCGCATTAATTCCTCCCGTCAGGTCCAACATAATAAAGGACTGATTTCATATGTACCCTTAAAACTTGCATAATATCATATTTACCAAGCCAAGAAAGTTAATATCATATATGCCCTTCAAATGGCTTAAAATTTCATAGACGCACTTGATAAATTACAAAGTAAAGTTCAGGGGTGGTCCCTGTGGTTTGCACTTTGTAACGCAGTTAGTCTCCAGCTTTTTCCAAAGTACATGGATGGTCCCTGTAGTCGGCTGTAGTTTGCACTTTGTAACGTACTTTCTAACTTGTACCTTTTGAAACTTTTAGATTTGTTGGCTGGGGACTAAATGCGTTACAAAGTGCAAACCATAGGGAGCATCCATGTACTTCTGGAAAGCTAGGGACTAGATCCAAAATTACCATTCGTGTACTTTAACTACAATTTATAATATGACCCCTCTCTTTCTACTTGCACTCCGAACTCTCACATTCTAATGCAAGTTTTAGGAAAAGGGTATAAATGTCATAAATTTGAAATTAAATATCAAGTTTCCGATCGGAGGAAGTCCAACTGACCAAATACTTGATAGTTCTAATTCAAGTCACTAAATGTTACCTTAAAAGCAGCAAAATTTGCAGAAATTTGATCGAATGCCTGAGCATTCTGCTCAAGAAGCTGCCCTGCCGTACCACCAATTGCTGCATCGAAACACCCACCGATTACAAATTGTTTAAGATCTAATGAGAATTTAACAAATAATGCACTGATACTACTGACAAAGAAATCACATGTATATATACTTTATTTGATTTGGAAAATACTATTTTACATATATAACCAGAAATATATCATCATTTTATTAGCCATAATATAACTTAATTTTTTTTAATCTAATATATATTTTATCCATTAAAACAAAATACGAACGTTACATCACAATAGAAGGTAGTGCGCCGCCACCCCCTTTCTGAATTGCGAACCCTAGTCTACATAGACAAATCCTCCCCCCCCCCCCCCCCCCCCCCCCCCCCCCCCCCCCCCCGAGATGAACTATTGAAAATAATATTTATTACATAATAATAATAACATATCATAAAATGAAAAAAAAAAGGTATCACCAAGAAATGCACCAACCTTTATAAGAGATACCATCATCACTATCCATAGAGACTGCTGATTGAGCATATGGTGGGCCATTGGCACGGTTTGTAGTATGAGAAGACGACTTTGCCAAATGCTCGGTTACTTTTTCCTGAAGGTAAACAAGAAAGAATAATTATAATTAGCCTTCAAGATGCCCTGCTTGCTTTAAAATGATATAATCCATGCAAAAAGAATTCCACCTGCTTCTAACCTTATACCTATTTTGGCAGAAAAAAAAATGATGCATTGAAAAGCCATAAAGTGTACCTTTTTATCTTTGTTCTTCCTTGAATTATTATCCTCTTTCCTTCTCTTACCATTTTCCTTTTTCTGTAAATACAAAAAAAAATTGTGCAAATTTAGCACCATAAAATAACCAGAATGCAACTTAGCATAGTTAGCAAAGGCTCAAGGCGTAAAAAAGTGAGGGCCTGAGGAAAAAAAAGCGCACTAAAACGAAAAGAGAGAAAAAATATATATGCATATTATGTATCATAATAATATTATTCTTCAAATAAAGTAAATAAAAGTAATTATATAACAAATACCAAAAAGTTCTAAAATAGTAAAGATTCAAATGTAAGTTCAAAACTAGAATGTTATAAAGTTCTAAAAATTCTAAACCGGACCAGAACTCTGGATGAAAGTTGCTTAATCGGTATTGTGGAAGCTTATATTGTAGAGGGCCTCGCTTGGAAAATGGGCCCAGACGCATGAAGCGAGGGCTTTTAATAACTATGCAACTTAGTTCTGTTTCCTTTATAGTAGGCCTGTAAACTGACCAAACGTTTAGCGAACCGTTAAAGAATTGTTTAGCGAACCGTTAAAGAATTGTTCAACAAGATGTTTGTTAGTTTTGTATATGAACAAACATGCTCACATGCCCTGTTCATTCATTTACATTATTTATATATTCCTTCATTATGGTTCGTTTTATAACCAACTACCAAGTCCATCCCATACAGTTGTTTACTTTTAAAATGTTACTCATGGCATTTAGACGTGTCTTTGTTTATCGTTGTTTACTTTTAATTGGTGTCCGTTTGCATTCATTTACGTTCGTTTATAATATGCACGAACAAACATGAACACACTCGTTTTTTTTATCATATGCACACGAACAACAAAATCCATTCGTTTAAGTTTTTGTGTTCGTCCATTCGTTTGTTTGGCTAAAGTTGAACAAACACAAACAACCGGCTGTCTTAAAGAAGGGCAGTATAATATAAAATATATGTGAAATGAATCCAGTTTTATGACTAACAAGAGAAGTGAAAATTTGCTATCTTTATATATTATAACTAAGCAAAATTTTAGCCGGAACACAGAGCTGTCAAGTGTTATAATGTTTGTAAGTTGGTTTACATAATCAAAAACGAAAATCACTTATGGTTAATTTAAAACACAAATTTGATCTCCATAATAAAAAATAAAATGGTAAAGAAAATATCCAAGAGGAAAATAGATCATACCGTCATCCATCTACAACGAAGAGCCACATCCCGGACTGTTTTGTCTTGTAACTTCTTTGCAATCTTGGCATAACGCAATACAGCACTATTCGAGGCATATCTGCATTTTATTAAAAAAAATATATAATAAGTAAAGGTACCAAATTAATGTAATTTTGCTATGTTCGTTTAGGCAATACAAACGTTGTATAAGCTCAAGCACACAAATGAGAAGTAATGACACATCTAATTCCTGAAACGTAAATAGCTACGTTTGTGTACAAGACTTACTCGTAAGAATGTGTTCTTTCTATATACTTGATGTACAAGGTATTTGATTATGTTTACATTTCCAAAATCCCAAAACCAATTAACAAAATTTTGTAGAAGACATTGCACTTGATATTGATGTTTTCATAGTATACTCAAAAATCATTGAATACCTCGCTTTAACCAAACCGGGATTTCTAAGTCACTGTAGGGGTGTTCAGAATTCAATTCGAATTTGAATCAATTTTATCCGATTATCAAGAATTCGATTCGATTCGATTATCAAGAATTTGATTCGATGATCAAGAATTCGAATTCAAAGATCAAGAATTCGAATTCGATTCGATTCGAGTTTAGTAAAACGAATACGAATTTATGATTTTAAATTCGATTCGATTCGAAATTCGAATAAAAATAATACATATTTATTATATATATAATTACATACACACCTATAACTTTAAAACATGGGCTAACCTATGAATTTGACCTAAGTCATAAATTAGCCCATTATCAAGCTCAAGCCTAACTAAAGCCCATAACTTAAAATCATAAATTCGAATTCGAATTGAATACGAATTCAGTAAAAATAAATAAATTATTCAAAAAAATCCGATTCAAATAATTCGTTATTCGATTCGATGAACACCCCTAAGTCACTGAAAGATAACTTCTATCTTTCTTTACTTTAACTTACTTTAATTTGCATCTATTTATTGGAAAGTTAAGTATCTAAAAGTCTTCTAATTTGTCAAAAATCACAACTTTATTAGTTTACAGAATTCACCTGATACATTCAGCAAAAACAACACATTTTATCACCACATCAGAATCATGGTGACAAATTATTCCATATTTTTGCCCTAAAACATAACAACGATTAATTCCAATTTACTAAAATCTCTTAATTTAAACACAAAAAACAAAGATATAATAATTATAATTCATCTGTACTGTTCTCCAACTTCAATATACTATATTTAGAATGTTGGCTTTTGTAGCATCAAATTTGCAAAAAAAAAAAAAAAAAAAAAAAAAAACCAATGTCATCAAACCCTACAAATATCATGTTAATTATCAATCCTAAAATATTAAAATCCCCCAACAAAAAAGATTCCACAAAATCCCACCTTTCAGTATCCCAATTCATTAATAACACCAAAAACCCTAAAAAAATTATGCAATAAAAATAAATAAATAAAAAGAAGAAAAATACATACTTTGTGAGCAGCTCTTCTAATAAAGACTGTTCATCAGGAGCCCATTCAACAGAAAGACCAGGGTTATGCCTCAAAGCAGATTGAGTAGGACCCACCACCGAATTATCCGGCACCGCCGTACCACCACCGTTGGCGGTGGTACCATTTCCATTACTGGTTGATTCAATATTATTATTATTATTATTATTATTA